>BQKN01000129.1:44802-105483 GCA_022839385.1 Asparagus kiusianus | reverse complement strand
GGGGGACCGGAGGAGGAGGGATGTGTAGGGGAGAGGGTAAAATCAAGATTTTGGAGGATGTTGCATTGACTTAGGGAGAGGGGCCTGGACACAATTTTTTCAAATTATAGGGGCTGCAACACATTGGGGGAAGTTGGGCGGGGCGGGGGGGGGGGGGGGGGGGGGGGGGGGGCACATTGAAACTTGAATTTTGGGGCCTTGAAGCAATTTTTCCTAAAGATAATCTATGTTGAATGAGGATTTTCAAAAATAATATATATAAATATTCCAAAAAAATAATATATATTAAGATATTTCTAAAAATTTTGGAATTTATTTATTTTCATGAATTATATACAAATTTAAAAAGTTTTGAATAAAAATAAAATTTTAGAAATATCTAAAAATAAATTTACTAAATGTTTGTTTCTCCTTGATTTTCCAACATGAAAGTTAGCATCAACAACTCATCCTCCTCATCAATCTTTTATTAAAAATCAATCACAAAACAAATATGCCAAATAATGACATAAAATTATAAAATAATAAACTCAAAATATCAAATCTTTTACCAATCCACCATCATATATATCTAAGTCAATAATTAAAGGAGTTGAAGTTGTCTTCTTATCTCTTTGAATGAGCTTTGAACCGTGAGAGCGTCCTTTGGTGACAGATTCATCCTTTGCAAACTACAGTAGAAAGGATTAGAACACATAAATAGTTCGCATATATGGTCAGAAAGAAATACATAAATGTAGAATTAAAAATAATAATACCCTAATCTACCAGAAAAAACGAAAAAAATGAAATGCTTAAAAATAGAATTATAGAAATAATTTCCTAATAATACCCTTGTATAGAAATATGAAATTACGAACGATGAAGAATCTAAATAATATAAGGAGATAAAAATTCCTAATTATTTAAATTATACCTAATATATTCAGACAAATGTTCCACAAATTTTAAATTAAACGTAATTGGTAAGTCTGCATTAATAATATCGTGATTTGAATTTTTTTTATTTTTCAGCTATTTTTCAATTTTTGTTGTTTAGGATATGTGAATTTAACTTTTTAGAGATATTTTAATAGTTTTCAAACTTCTCTCTAATAGTAGCTACAATCTTTAAAATTTCTATCATATCTAGAATTTCTTTAAATATATTAATGGTAGATTATTTTGGATAGTTTGATATAGTATATGAGATTATTATTTAGGATGGTTTAATATACTAAAATTATAGAGACTTATTTAGGATGGTCTAATACCCTAAAATTATAGGGACTTCAAATTCAAAAATTCTAATAATTTATTTCCATAATATATATTTAACTTTTCTTAAAATAAATCTTTCTAAATCAGAGAGTGCCACATGTCAAAATATGAATGATTTAGATTTTAGCTAGAGATCAAAGGAGATTTATCACATGGAAATTTTTTGTGTGATGAAAAAGCTGACTTGTCATATTCTTGTGTGTTTGAAAGCTTTTTGGTTTTGCTTTAGTGTATACCTATAGTAAAAGATATAGTAAAAGATATTACTCATATGTTACATGCAGATGTGTTTGCTTTTTATATTCTGAATTTTATGTAACTTGTTATATAATTTAGGATTTTTTGATATTATTCCCTTAAATGTTTCATTGTTTGAAATTAGCCACTCAAATCATTGGAATATCTATTGGTCATCTGAATCTTAAGTTATATTAAAATTAGTCTTTCAAATAAATCAAATTTCTATATCCTGTTCCCCAAGTCTTAAGTTGAAATTTCTCCCTCCAATTAAGAGTAAAATCAAGTTGGTGGGTTAATTTGAAAGAGCACCTGATAGTCCCTAACGAAATATTTTATTTTATAATCCCTACAATTTCTACTTATACTCCTGATTAGAAGGAGTGATTTTAAAATAACTTAAGAAAATGAGAAGCCTAATACTGATTCAAATGATTTAGGCGGCTATGTTTAAAATAACTTAAGAATTAAGGGACCTAATAGAATTTCTAATGATTTTAGGGACTAATTTTAACAATATGAAGTGTTTAAGGGGCCAATATTGAAAAAACCCAATTGCATTAGAAAACGTTTGGTTTTGGATGTATATCAAAGCATGAAGGTTAATTTACATGCAATTTTCTCATCATTAAAATCCTAGACTAAATATATTTTTATTAGGTTCATTTTCAAGTATATAGTGTTAATCCATAAATTTATAAAGTTTTAGGCTGCTTTTTGTAAATTTACATTTCAGAGTTTTTTCTGCAAGTTTTATAGTTTATTCTATAAAAGCATGAAGATTTAGGGTTGACAATACAATTTTCAAGGCTTATTTTGTAAATGTATAAAAATTCTGGCATATTCATAAAACTAGGGACAAGAGACATTTTTGTTGGAATTTTTCACAATGTTTGAAATGCTAAAAGACGATTTTTATTATTGAAACCTAAATGCTTTAGATTCTAAATTAAGATTTAAAATCTTAATTTGTGGTTTCACAAAATAATCTTAACCTTATGGTGAAATAATCAAAACAAATGACAATTAATGAGAAAATACAAGAATATTTACATAGTTCGATAATTTGCCTACATCCATGAGAGAAGTGGAAGATATTTTTATTATTGAAGGAGAAGATGCAATGATTATTGTTCATCTTGTTGATCCCTCAAAAGAGTAATTTTTCCGGTTTCTTGATTTTTCTCACAAGAATAATATCTCTTTCCTCTTGCAAATCCTTACGGCTATGTTTGGCAAGGGGTTAAATGGAGGGTTAAGAGGGTTTAACCCTCCATTAGTCTGCTAAACACCAAAAAAAACCAAGTGATAGTTATCCCTCACGTGACCCATTTACCCCACTTAACCCGTGATTATACGGGATAACAATTCTCCTCTTTTTGGCGGAGCAGCGATTGTCCCGACCTCTCAAGCGAGGGCAACCGACGTAAATCTTAAATTTTCAGTCGAAAATAGGAAGGGCATATGCAATCAGTGATTTGGCGGCAGAAATTGGGGAGGCCAGCGATCATTTCCGTTATAAGGTAAGATTCGAATCAAACCTGATCTTCCCCAAAATCGATTCCCTCTACTTCTTTCCCTCCAAATTTTCCCTCTAATTTTTCTTCCCCCTTCTTCTCCTGAGCTATTAATAGGAATTTTAAAGGGAAACAAGAGAGGAAATTGCAGCAGATTGTGATCTCAAGTGACGGGAGGCAAAGAAAAGAGAGGTATGTTAATTTCACAATATCGAATTGGTTGCCAATTTTTTTTCCATACAATCGATTATGTTCATATGAATCTAGTTGGTTGATTGATGTTTTTGATCATTTAACAGCTTGCTGAAGGTTGAAATTTAAGTCTTTTAATCTTTATTGTGATGCTACAAGTTCAGAAAATAATATTATGAACCATTTGCTTAATTGTTTGTATACTAAAAAAAACTGGTATTGTTTACATTAAAACTGGACATCTACACTCATTACAGTTTTGCTGTCAGTTGATGAATTTTTTTGATATAAACTGGATATTGAACTGGACATTGAATCAGTTACAGTATGACTTCGATTACTGAATTGTTTACATAGCATTGTTTACATGTCAATTTTTTATCTTGCATTGTTTACTGGACATTGTTTGCTGGACATTTTTTAACTGGACAATGTTTACGGAGCATTGATTTTGCATTGTTTACTGAATCTTTGATCTTGCATTGTTTACTAGACATTTTTTAACTGGATGTTGAGCTGGACATTGTTTACTGGACATTTTTTAACTGGACAATTTTGATATAAACTGGATGTTGAACTGGACATTGATTCAGTTACATTATTTGTTTTTCTATTTATGCATCACTTCCTTTACTTCCATTGTTCAATGTTTAATTGGACATTTTTGATTCAGTTACAGTATTTGATTCAGTTACATTTTTGATATAAACTAGATGTTGAACTAGACATTGTTTACATATCATTGTTCAATGTTAGTTATAGTATTTGTTTTTCTACTTATGCATCACTTCCATTACTTACCTCAACACTTAAGGTTTGAATTATGTGGTGACAGACATCATAATGTACACAAAAAAGTCATTACCACATACACATGTCACTTTTTCTTTGTTGATATAAACTGGACATTGAACTCAATTTTTTAACTGTACATTATTTACATAGGATTGTCCAGTAAACTATTGACATCGATTACATTAGCACATACACATGTCAGTCTTTATTTGTTGATATAAATTGGACATTGAACTCACTTTGATTAATTATGAATAGTTTACATAGCATTGGTCAATTGATTAATTTATTTTAAAATTCTCATTATGATCTAGAATGGCTAAGAAGAACTTCATTTCACAATCTCAACCCGAAGGTGGGCAGTCAAGACCTTGTGCCAGGAACTGGACTATAGAGGAAGATAATTATTTGATGGGAATATTAAAGAAAATGGTCCTTAAAGGAAAGAACAATGGAGGTCATTTCACTACCGAGCAAAGGCAAAATGTAACCGATGAGTATAAAGTTAGGACTGGACAGAAGGACAGAGGCAAACTACAAATGCAAAACCGTTATAAATTTTTTTTTTTAAAAATATTCCCTTAATTACAAACTTCGAAATAAATCAGGTTGGGGTTGAGATGAAGGTAAAAATATGGTGATTGCGCCTACTGCAAAGGATTGGGAGGCATTGATAAAGGTATTATTTAAATTTCTAACATTATAACATTTGAATATTATATAATTAAAACTATGATATATTTATTATGAATTTTCTACCGCTGGAAAATGATGAGTATTTAAGAATTAAGAACAAACCCTTTCCTCAGTTTGATGATATGGATTTTCTATATGGAGGTAACACATCTAAGGGGCACTGGTGGTTTAGGACCACCGATGACTTCAATGAGCGTGAAGGAAGCACTAGTTCAGACAATGAATTAGATAATACTGAGGGGCGACATAGTAACAAGATAGATTTGAGTGATTCAGAGGAGGTACAAGTAGTGGAAGAGACACAAGTTCCTTTTAATGGTACACAACTACCATCACAACCAATACCTATTTCTACTTCAAACATAAAGTAGCAAGCTCAACCATCAGGTTTAAAGCGTAAGTTTAAAAACATTTCTCGTCGTCGAGTATCAGATATTGAAGTTAAAAATAATTTGTCAAAGATGATTGAGCTACAAAAGTAGCGAATTGAAATTACAAAAGAGCTAGTAGATTCCAAGAAAGGGGTGCCCACTGAAATGAAAGAGTGCATGGATAAGATAATGAATTTACCAGGTATAACTAGTGATCTATGTATGGCAGGAGCAAAAGCTATTAAAAAGAAGGAGAATAGGCATGTTGTTAATATGCTTAACGGTCAAATACTATTATCGTGGCTGAAGAAACAAATGGATTTACAAAATGCAATGACCGGTTATCCATCGTCTATTTATAATATCCAACATCAACCACCTCAAATGCACCAGTTTTAAGATGAGTCGTTTAATCAACCAAGCTAGCAAGGCTTTTCTCAAACTTCTCAGGGCCAATCACGGATGTCACAAGCTCATGACAAAAACATGCAGGAAATGAGATCATTTGTCAGCTTACTAAAGGAGAAACAAAAATTAAATTCGAATTGATGCTTTATGTTCAAGTCTCAAGAGTCAAGACTAATAATAAAATTTAGTTTAGTAATATGTTTTCATGCTTTTAGTTAAAGTTCATGTTCTAAAGAATAGTTTTCTTATTGTCAGACAATCAATTTATGAGTTTGTAATGTTTAGATTATAGCATATGTTGGATGGTTTTTATGTTAGATAATTTTTTTGGCAAGGATGTTGTGAACTATAGCCCCCATTCTTTATTAGCTAGTTATCTATTTTTTTTGTTTTTAATTTGATTGAATATGAATTCATTTGAAGATTTTGCAAGCAATCTTAGTGTTGATGATATTGAAGCACTTGATGATGAAGATGATCTTATAGAGGCGTTGCTTTTGAATGATGATGATGAGGATGAATACATGTGGAACGAGATGATTAATAGCGTCATTCATCAATCAAATGTGATGAAGCAGGTTCCTCGACCATGTCGAACTAGACCATTCTCTGGTCATATGCTTGTGGAAGATATGTTGGCTGGACATCCTGAACGTTCATATTCTTCTTTCGAATGAGTTCTGAGACAAATCTTTTGCTTAAAAATGTTATAATTGAGAAGAATGCTTTAAGACCAACTAGATATTTAAGCTACAATGAACAACTTTGTATATTTCTATACGGAATTTCGCATGCTCTTTCAAATCAAGTATTAGCTGAGATATTCAAACATTCAGGAGAGACTATTAGCAGACATTATAATAACGTGCTTAATGCTATTTTATCTTTAAAACAAGATTATATCCATATTCCCACCGTTGACGTAGACGTTCATCCTAAGATTCGAGAGAATCCTAATTTCTTCCCATATTTCAAGGTAAAGCTTAATGCGTATATTTTTCCCATATCTTTTTTAATGTGTATGTGTGTACGTTTCTGTACATTAAATATTTATACATTTTTATATTTGCAGAAAGCGTTAGGAGCAATTGATGGATCTCATATTCCTGTAATTGTGAAGAAAAAGAAACACAACAGATATCGTGCTCCTTTGATCATACTTTTTTTATGTGGCTGCTGGATGGGAGGGATCAGCATCTGATATGTCAGTTCTTCGTGCAACACTAGAAGATGGTAAATTTAATGTTCCTGAAGGTAAAATTTTACCTTTTTCCATCTTCTTTTTTAAAATCAATTAGATCTAAATTCAGATTATTTTAAATATGTAGGTCGCTTTTACTTAGTTGACTCGGGATATGCTAATACTTTAAAATTTATCGCACCATATCATGGATCACGCTATCATCTTGGAGATTTTGCAAATGGGACCACCAGAGCCTATCGAGATACTAAAGACAAATATAATCATAGGCATGCACAACTACGTAATGTAGTGGAAAAAGCATGGAGAATTTTAAAACAAAGATTCAAAATTTTAAAAGTTGCTGCTCCATTTCCTTATAAAACTCAAGTCAAAATCGTAGTAGCTTGTTGTGTTCTTCATAATTTTATTGCAAGGCATCAGGGAAATGATAATACTTTAATATGCTCAATGGATTAGAGATGAATGAGGATGAAGATGAGGTGGACGAGGAAGAAGACCACCAATACATGGTTGGTGTAGACGAAAGTTTAAGGGGTGAGCAACTTTGTAACATGATTGCTTTATAGCTTTAGAATAATTGAAATATGTAGTAGTCGAATATTGAATTACATGGAGGTTGAATTATGTATTTTACTATATTTATATGAGCAAAACTTGTAATTTTATGCAGAGATATCTAGTAGATTGTTTTTTCCTTGAATAATCAAATCTTTTTTGCATGGTTTATTGTTAGATAAGAAGCCATATAATATTTTATTAGCTCATTATCTCTCCTTAGCAGCTGAAATAATGCAAAAATGATAATATATTTTAATTTACCTTCTGAACAATCTTTATTGAATAATACAAATTTGTCATTTTAGAGATATTTGAAAAAAATAATTTATCCATCATGTCTCAACTGGATTACATATTAGCTCCTCGAATCTTTGATCTTGCTCAGAAGATAAATAACGCGAAAAAAACTATTAATGAGGCAAATAGTTTTAAATATTCAGTAAGGGTGAAAGTGGTATTTTTAAAAAAAATTAATGAGATTAATCTCCTTATCCCTTCTTCATTTGCCAAACACAAAAGTATTAACCCCTTGTCTTAACTAGCGAATCCAAACGGAATTAGAATATTTTTAACCCTTCATAATGGATTAACTAAGTTAACCCTTCTCATTAATCCCTCTTTCTTAACCCTTTGCCAAACGGGGCCTACAAGAGTTCTCTCTCTCCCGCCTCCTCCTCTTCTTCTTCTTCCTCCTCCTCATCTTTCTAACCATTTTCTTCTCATCTTATAAGGAATTTCTCAAGACATATTTATAGATTATTTTTCCTCCTACTATTTTGAGTTTATGTATGATTTCTTCCTTTGCTCATTTAATCATAATGTTTTGTGGAACTATTTAAGTTCTAGTCTTTTTCTAATTGGAATTCAATTCCTATTGTAATTTATCTTTCCAATAAAATTCAAACTTTTAATCCTAATCAAATGGAATTTCTGCAATGCAACTATGCAAGCCATACTCACTACCCTATAAATCCTAAGAACATAATTTTGGGACTAAACTATTTACAAGCATATATCGATTCATTATTGCTCATATAACTTGAGACTATGAGTAAGAAATAAGAATAAAAATATAATTCCATGTAGAGCTGTAACCAGGCCCGAGGCTCAGGCCTGCCCCGATGTCTAGACCGAATCCGGTTGGGTTAGAGCCCGACCTGGACCCGGGCAAGGCATGATTTTCCGGGTCGAACCGGGCTTCGGGCCCAGGTCGCCTCAGCGAAACCTGCACCGGTCCTAGCCTGGCCCAGCCACAAAATGGCAGGTCCGTGGAACCCGGGTTCTAGTCTGGCCCGGACCAGGGCGCGAACTCAGTAGGAATAGTTAGACCAGGCCAGTTCGGCCCGTCCTAGGGTCCAACGGTCAAAAACTTGACTGTTAGACCGAGCGTTCCGGAGCCGGTCCAGACTAAGCCCGGTCCAACGGTCAAGAAGACTGGGCAAACAGGGTCTGGCCCGGTTCTGTCTGCCAAAAATAGCTTATAACGGCTATTTCTGATTAATTGACCAAAATATTCCCAAAAACGGTAAAAAATGACCAAAATTTGGGAGTATTTTGGTCATTTTGGTAGGGCTGCCTCTATAAGATGAGGTTTTCATTTATTTTTCTCATCTAAAACTTATCTACTTCTCTCTAATACTCTCGTATACTCTCTAGTACTCTCTTATTCTATTTTATACTCTCTAATTCTCTAATCAAATGACTTCCTCCTTTGAGTAAGAAGGGCAAGTTTTAACTCTCGATATTGAAATGTGTCTTACTCCTACTACACTTATACGAGCTACTCCTCCTATCGCTGTTGATCCCAAATCCGGTGGCAATGATGTCACACCTAGAGCTCTTAAAAGGCCGAGATCCGATGTGTGAAATTTTTTCGATAGAAGTCACCAAGGATCAAAACAATAAACTTCTCACCTTGAAGGCTAAATATGCATTGTGTAGCCATGTTTTTCAAGCTCATCATAACAGTGGTACCAACCACCTCAAACGCCATTTGGGAATACACAACAGAGCTCAAGTGGCAACATTTGTAGGAGACATTCGTCAACCTTTACTCTCTCAATCATCCACCTTCAGTAGCATTGGTTCCTGGAACTACGATGCTATTAAAGCTAGGAAAGGCGACATTAGGTTTATTATTCTTAAAAACATTTCTTTTAAATTAGTTGAAGATGATGAATTTAAAGAAATGATTAGAGATCATTTTTATCCTGCATTTAAAAATTTTCTTGTTAATCTTGTCAATGTGATATTTTGAAGTATTATCACGAGCAACAAACAAAAAATTTCTTATTTTCAAGGCTTAAAGTGTAAATTTTCTCTAACTTCTGATATTTGGATATCTAGAGTACAAACTGGCTATTTATATATCATAGCACACTGGATTGATGATACTTGGTAAATATTTAAAAGAGTTGTTTCTTTTATTGCATTTGAAGATTCACACACTGGTGTTGATGTTGCAAATTTAATAATGGAAGAACTTTCTAAATTAGAATTTTATGAAAAAATATTTTCTTTTTTACAAGATAATGTAAGTAATAATAATATAGCTGCAGATCATATCAAATTATCTTTACTATTGCCATGTTATTGTAAATTTTTCATATTAGATGCATGTGTTATATTTTAAATTTAATTATTTAAAGTGCATTTAATGAAATTAAACTCATGATAGAAAAAGTTAGGGTTCTAGCTTATGCTCATAATGGTTTTGAACAAAGACTTAAAAGATGAAAACAATTGTGTAAAAGAAAAAAAATTAAACTAAAGTTAATTCCAAAAGATGTTGACCACAGGTAGAATTATAACTATGCAATATTAAATTTACCAATAGATTATAAAGAAATTATAAATAATTTTATTGCTTTCTATGCTTCTAGTTCTAGCTCTGGTAGTATGTATAGAATAACTGATGAAGAACGAATAGTTATATGTAGTATAAAAGAGATGTTACAAGTTTTTTATGAAGCTATCATACTATTATTTGGTTACTATTATCCAATTATTACTCAAGTTGCTTTACAAGTTTTAAGTATTCAAACTTTTTGCCACTAATTATAGTATGGATAATTATTTTTGAAATATGATTTTTTAAATGAAAAATAAATTTAATAAGTATTTTAGGCGTTGTTATGGGGTACAATTGTTTCTAAATGTATGATCTGATGAGTTGACATCTCGACCAGCCATACAAGCCGACACGATCTGCTGACTTGGAAGGCAGTCGAGTCGGCAGTGTTAGTCGGTATGAAAATTAGCATTCCAGAGATTCAACACTCATCGGAGTCGATCTGAAGGACAGCCGAGCTGTCACTCCCCTAGTCGGGTCGGCATCATTCCTCAAAGGCGACTCGAGAGGCGGACTCAGTCGATCCTCTTCATATCAAAAGATCGCTACTCAGCGTTAGCCGGCACTCCTCCCGAAGATGACCTAGAATATTACTTCTCAATATTATTTAACCTTTGATGATCATGATTATGTCTCCACCCTCAGCCGTCTGAAGACTCATCGGCTGCTGGCTCCCAATGTCGCTGAAGTGACTTCCCGTCACTCACAAACCGACAAGACTCGTCGGTTGCTGGCTCCCAATGTCGCTGAAGTGACCTCCCGTCACTCATAAACCAACACGTATAAAACAAAGGGTGACTCAACCTCCATCTCACCCCTCACCACCGCCTTACAGTACACTCATAATGTGACCAATCTTCCCTTAGCATCCTCTATAAATATAGATGTTATTCACCATAAAAAGGATGGTTCGCAAGTTGGCAGGTTCACAATCTAAACTTTTCTCCTGATCTAAAACTGAGAGATCATCACCTCTAATGCACATAGCATAAGAACACATAGTTCTATTACTCCACTCAAGCCTAAGTTCATCAACTGACTTGATTGTCAGAGGTACCACGGGGAATCATCACCCCACCCTCTCACGAATTTTTCTATGCAGATCGCAAACTCTAACTCAGTGGCCAGACATAAAGTCAAAAAAGGAAGAGATCCCCTTCATCATCCTTCATCACCTTGTAAGCATCCTCTTCTGGATTAATAGTCTGTTTGATATCAGAAGCATCAACAGTTTGGCATCCACCATGGGGCCTTTTTTTTTTTTTTTGAGAGAGAACATGTCTGGTTCTGAAGATAGAGCTAAGCAATCTCGTCCTAGAGGACCTCACCAGAGCTATGCTACTCAAGCTCCGCTTGAAGCAACATCTCATATGATTTCTCAATCTTGCCAAGAGCAATTTGTTGCCTTCTCCAATGAGCTTCTCAGCCGGCATCCACCGCCGCAAGAAGCAGTCTCTAAGACTCTCCGCCACCATGCCTCTCCAGTACCCTCGGCTACCATTAGAGCATCTGGATACGATCAAGTCAACAAACAGATCGCAAGCGTCTTTGAGAGTAATAACCCCCTTTCAGACAACCTTATGAATATTAGAAGCACCCTAATGCCACTAGGAAAGAACCCGAGAGGGGGGTGAATAGGGTTTATTCTAATCTAATCCGATTTAATGCCGATTAAAACTAATTGTCAAGTTATCCTAGCAAATAAGATATACAATGAGTTATTAGCAATGATAAGCAATATAAACAAGGGCGAAACAAGATAAACAAAAGATAATAAGCTAAATAAAAGAGTTAGAAATCTTCTCTATAAACACAAGGAGCTGTAGATAGATGATGAGGATGAATTCCTCAGTTGAAATCAAAAGCTTCCTCCTTGTGAAAAACTTAAAACAATGCTTAAACACAAACTAAACTCTTTTAAAACTTGATTAAAACAAATTTCTTAATTACTATAAGAGATGAATGCACTGGGGTATTTATAGGCACTCAAGACATCAGCCAAAACCTAGAGAAAAAGACAAAACAGCTCAAAAACCAAAAATCTGGAAACTGCACAAAACTAGCAATTGGAAGGCTTATCAGTCGACTGACGGGTTTCATCAGTCGACTGATGAGCTGACCGTTACAGGTAATCGGCAGCTTATCAGTCGACTGATGAACTTTTATCGGTTGACTGATGGATCATCAGTCAACTGGTCAGTCGACCAAAATAAAATAGAGACTTTTGATGATTACAAACACTTTCATCAGTCGACACATCAGTCGACTGACCAGTCGACTGATAACAAGTTATCAGCCTTAATCGATTTTGAAATTGAGTTTCAAGGCTCTGTAAAAAATAGTAAATAAATTCTAAAAAATGTAAAACTTTGTAAACAGTTTATAAACATTTTGACAAACATGATTGAAAAGGAATTTTATAAAAAGGTCCTCATATTTGTGAAAACTCAACGTTTATCAAAAATATACATAATATATGTTTTTGATGAATCTTGAAAATGAAGTTTGACGTGTAAGAAAATGTCGAAACTTTATGAAATGTTTTTATAAACGTTATAAAACATGAATGTAATGTAAACAAGATTAATAAAACAATATTGCATTGTTTTCTCAAATAAACTCATTTTGTAATAAAATAAAATTTGTGTGTGTGTATATATATATATATTGAGGTTGAAATATATTCACACAATATACGCTACAAAATAACTAATTATACCAAAACTTGATAGATCTTCAATATGCTCGTCTTGGTTGCGGATGAAGCTTGATCTTGAATATGACTTGATGTGCAATGACTTCATTTCACTATTCCGCCAATCCTCCATTTGATGTGATCGTGAAGGCTCAATCCATCTAACCTCTAACATATTATTTGCCTAGAATAGATACAAAATACAAACACTAGACAAACAACATTAGATGTAAATTATTTGTTAATCATCATCAAAACAAAAGCACCCAACAATCTTCTCCTTTTTGATGATGAGAAACAATTTACAAAAAGATATATATACATGAAAGGAAAAGAATATACAAATTATAATTATTATGCATATAAATAAAAAGAATATACTCACAATATTTCTCCCTCTTTGACATCAAAAAGGAGAAACAAAAGAATGAAGAGAGCGAAAGCTCCCCCTACAAATAAGCATGGGTGAGTATAAAACAAGTATAGGGATTGCTCCCCTATCAAAATACCATATGGAGTATATACAATAAAGATCATGGCAAACATGTGAGCAAGTATAAATGTAAAATATGCTAACCATAACTCACATACAAAGATAGATCAAGTGAACACATATATATGTATCATGAAAACAAGGTGTCACAAGAGTCTAAAACACCAACATATAAAAAGACTATGAGAGCACACATTGATATATCATCATGAAAGAGTGTGTCTCAATACAAGCCTAAAAACATATGGAAATGGATTTATGAAAACAAAAAAAAGAAAACATGAGAATCATGAAAAAAAGTTTTCAAATGAAAACAAATCACTCAAATGAAATCATAAATCAATATTTAAGTCATATGAAACCAAACTAATATCAAATTTTGTCATATTCGACAAAAAGCAAGAGAGACAACCAAATCAAGCTTTTGAGCTTGTTTCAATCCATATAAACATTTTAGCACCTGGTAAACACGATTTGGGAAATAAACACCCAATTAACCCGGGGGTTATATAAACACAAACCTCTCAACAAGAATCAAAACAAATAATCATGAAAACAAAAGAATTGATCAAAGAAAAAATATTTTCATATTCAAAAATTTCAAAACATAAGTTTCAAAACTAAGAAAAAGAAAAATAAAAACACCAAAATTCTTGGTTTAAAAAATCAAATATGTTTTGGTACCCAAGTATTCTTAGTACCAAAAGATTTAGGTACATGACCCCTTATCTTTTAAGCTCAAAGCCCTTAGGTTATGAACCCATTTGGGCGTATGTGGTGCACGAACACAGTCAAAATAAAAATTATATAAATGACCCTTCCGATTGTAATGAGTGCAATAAAAGAGGCTCATTTGTTTTTGTGGACCATATGGATGTGCACGTGGAACATTTGCAAAAATAGATTGTTCTTTAAAATTATTTTACAAATGAGAAACACTTTTTAAATCAAAAAAAAATTTGGTCAAATGACCAAATCTACCACAATGATCACATCTATACACATGAGCATGCTTATGATGAGCAATAGGTGCATGTGTGTATACATGTGATGAAGAAGTCCTATAAGATGCACATGGAGCATTTGTCTTAGTGGATTTTTGTGCATCATAGCAAAATTTAGCAATGTGGCCTTTACGACCGCAAATTGAGTATTTGTAAACTTTGCTATACAAGTGTGCATAGTGGTTAGGTTATTTAGAAGTTTTAACACTAGATTTAGCACACTTATCCATAAGTTTCTTATGGTTATGAATGCATGTTTTCAAAGTTGAATCTAAAGATGAAATGTGTTTATTCACAAGATTCAAATATTAATTATTAGGTACATATGTATTTTTACTAGAAGTAGAACATATATAGTCATTTATAAAAGAAGCAGTATCATTTTTTATGTTCTCTACTTCTAACATGACATTATTTTTGTCATGAGTTAAGTTAGCAATATCTAATTTTAAATTATTATTTTCTAAATTTAGCATATCATTGTTTTCTTTTAGAGCATCATTTTCTCGAGTAATGATATCAAATTTGGAAGCTAACTTCTCATGATCAGTGTAGGCGTCTAAAATTGCCTACAAGGTTCCCGTACGCAATACAAGTCCGAAATGCAAATGATAAGCATCATCATTCAAGTCAGAAAAGGATTATCCGGCCCCGTAGAAGCTAACGAATATACAAAGTGAGTCACTGGAGTGTACAAGTCAACGAAATGACGAAATGCGTAATACAAGTCCGGAGAAGTCAGAAAGTGTGAAACACCTCAAAGTGGCCCGCACAAAGGATTGACATTTTGACCATGATACAAATTGGATCTGGAAAAATTCAAAAGATAAAAGTTGAAGGTCTCTTCGTCAGCTTTCTAACGCATCTTGAATCACTTCATTCTGAGGTCGGATGAGTGAGTTAAGACTGCTATAGTAACTCCAAGACGCTCAAATCCGACCCGTGCTACAGTAATCCGACCGCACTATAGTAATCCAACCCGCGTTACAGTAATCCGATCGCGCTACAGTGCTCCGACCCCCCGCTACAGTAATCTGAACCCCCCTGCACTATAGTTCTCCGACCGCGCTACAGTAATCCGACCCCCCCCGTGCTATAGTGTTCCGACCCCCCCCTATGCTACAGTGCTCCGACCCCGCGCTATAGTATCCGACCCGCGCCAGCGGGACGGATCTGTCCGTCGTGCTGTTTTGATCCCCGGACGTGTTTTCGACGGTTTTGAGTGGTTTTCTCGGGATTTATCTGTTCCAGGGGTTCCTAACTACCTAAATCCTATCTCTAAACATGATTAATCAGTTATTAACCGAAGATAAGAAGGAATCCCTCATTCTTATCCGAAAACCCCCAACCGAAGCCTATAAATACAGGCCCAGGGGCTCAATTCACGGGGGCGATTATTATCAAGATGAGGAGGTGCCGTCGAATTCCAGAGCCAAGGGTCACGAATTTTAGTGAGCGTTAGCGAGATCCCGACGAACTCCAGCATAAAGAAGGAGCTATTCGAAGGATCTGAAGCACGTACGTCCGTTCCTTGAGATTAGGCTTTGTCTTAATCTCGAGAAGAGCTACTGATTTCGCTTGGTCGATTTCAGCGCTTCAATCAAATACTCCCTCGGTGAAGATGAAGCTCTGCCTAATTTTCCATCAACCGGATCCAGATCTAAGGCGATCCACGAATATCAAAATCCCTGGTACATGCAAATATCTCGCACAAGCAGAAGACCGATAAACGATCTCCCTGCATTTGTTTGATAAAGTTGTAAACTTTTTATTTTCATTATGTAAGGAGATCTTATAAAAAGATCAACTTTCTATTTTTATTCGAGTTTATTATAACGACCAAAGTTGTAATAGATTCAATGACAATTAAAGCAACTTTTGACCAAAACAAGCTGGCGACCACAGTGGGAGCCAACAGCTTTGTTGCCAAAGCTGTCGTGTCGCAGCCTCGGATCTGCATCCCGGTTGAAGAAGTAGTCGAATATGAGTTCGACCAACTAAAGTTCGAGGAGTATCTGTCGTCCCCCTCCTCCAGATCCTCCGCCCCTCACAAACACAGGAAGATCAACGCCCCTGTCGCCGCAATGACTGCACTTCGCAACGCCCCTCCGGCCTCCAATGAAGTCGGAGTTACAGATCTGAACTCTTCCTCAATCAAGGAGTTGAGTACTGAAGGCGCGCCTACTTTATCGAAAAGAGCTCGCCAAAGGCAGCGCCAACGCCTCGCGCGTCAATTCGCCAAGGCTTTGGAGCCTGTAGACGGGATCCGTTACGAAGTGGATCTGAAATTCAAGGAGCATTGAGCACCCCAACAGCGAGCAGATGTCCTCTCCTCTAAACCAACAACAAGTGAATGGATCCAAATCAAAAGGATCCATTCAACACTTGAGGAGCGAATTCATAAGCGCCGCGTGCTGCTTGCCCATGCACGAATTCTTTTGCAAAAGGCATGAATGATACAGAAGAAGGACATAGCCAAGAAACAATCAAGGCTGTATCAAACTTGGAAGCCAAAGTCTGAAATAGCGGCCGAAAATTTCCAAAAATACGGGTCACTCAGATTCGACCCTCCTGCTCGTGGGTCACTCAAATCCGACCCGCCAAGCCACGGGTCACCCAGATCCGACCCTCCTGCCCGCGGGTCACCCAGATCCGACCCTCTTACTTGTGGGTCACTTAAATCCAACCCGCTAAGCCGCGGGTCACCCAGATCCGACCCTCCTACTCATGGGTCACCCAGATCCGACCCTTCTGCTCACGGGTCACCCAGATCCAACCCTCCAACCCGCAGGTCACTCAAATCTGACCCACGTCAGGATCAAGACAGAAGACGTTCTGCACCTATTTCGTCGATCCCTTCGAGTTCCGCACCTCCGGTAGAGCACCGCGACAGCGTGGATTTGTCCCGATTTAAGATCACGGATCACGTTGGTCCTTTGTACGTGGGTCGAGGTAAAGCCCCGGTCAAAGAAAGCTTGGGTCGGGTGACAGAATCCCGAGCAATTACTCGAGCTGGGGGTCGCACACGGAAAACTCCTGTAATTGACCGCCTCGGACGACGAATTAAAGTCCAAGAGCCCATCAAGAGTTCACGCTTACAAATGCATGACTCTAAACGCGTGACTCTTGAGAACGCCAACAAGACGACAAATCCCTTGAAAGAAACGTATTCATCTGACGATGACAACGTTATACCTAGGAAGTCGTACCAACATACGATAGGTTACTCCGGTCATCAGACCGATGAGTTATACTATCAGGCTAAGGATACGAACAAGTCTCGAAAGAGAAGTACTAGAAAATCGAAGTCTCACTGTCCGTGTGCCAAACTAATCAGGGCAGTATTCTCAACGTGTAGCTGCCCCAAGACCACTCCGCAGAGGGTCTCAGTATTTGAGAGGATCTCTAATGGAGTGACTAAGTCCAAGCCAAAATGTTTCTGCAAGAAACAATCGACTGTTCAAGGTGACGAACTTCCGAAAGTCATAATAAATATGGCTGATAAGGGAAAGTCGATTCGACCTTCTAGTTCTGACCCCCCTCATATCGCATCGTATAACTCGATTGCGAGCAGGAACTACTAGACTCAGGGATTATCAAAGGATGAATAGAGGTCTATCCTCGGATGATGAAGCTTCAGATGTTAACTCTGTAATCGCTTCTAACAATACGGTATCTAGCACCGGTTAGTCCTATCAGTCATTTATGATCAACGCTGAGCAAATGGCTAAAATTCTCGAGGATGCTCTAGCTAAACAGAAAGAGGATTTTAAATTTGAAATGAAAATAGCTATGCAGCAGATGAGGGAACTGCATGAGCAACAGATTCGGGCTTTGTCTAACCAGATCAGCGAATCTAGTCGTCACAACAATGTCTACTGGGCAGACGACGATTCAGACATGGATGAATGCCTTAATACTGATAACCCTCCCATTAGACAAAACACAGGGGGTGGCCCCACTGAGATTAACGATGCTGGGGGTGGTCCCACCAATAATGACAACACTGGGGGTGGCCCGTTATTCCTCTTGAGAATCGTCCAAGGCCCGATACGAGTGAGGATGGGAAAATAAAAGATCTCGAGAGAAAAATCAACCCTCTAATGTTTGCTCAAGAGGTGAAAAGGACCAGCATTCCATGTCTCTATCCAAGAGAATAAGATTCGATCCCGTATCCGGTAAAGTTTAACCTGATTAACTTCACACCATTTGACGAAAAGGGTTCGCCCACTCAGCATCTGATCTACTTTAAGTCCCACTTAGGCATGATCTCCGACAATGAAGCATTGATGGTCCGGTCATTCGTTAGTACCCTTCGTGGGCCCGCCTTCGATTGGTACCGTCGTCTCAAGTCTGGAAGCATCAATAGCTGGGACGACCTGGAGAACATGTTCCTCGCTCATTTCTTTGACAATAATGCCGAGGTGTCAATCAGGACACTCTTCGATGAGAAGCAAGAAGACGACAAGACGGTCGACGACTTCGTCAAGCGCTTCCGGAATAAGGCGATGAACTACCGAGATCCGATCACAGAGGACTTTATCCTCCAAACCTATCACAACAATCTCTCTTTGGACGTATTGGAAGTTATGGGAGTAGTACCGTCCAACAACTGGAAAGAGTTGAAGGTGTACGGAGAGCAGGCCGAATGCTTCCTCAGAAGGAAGAAAGCCGAAAGAAGCCAACTGACGACTAACTCTGCGAAATCAAATTTCACCTCCCTTGGTAAAGGGAAAACACCTGTAGCAACTGTTGACGCTAATCAGACGTCGCAACAGCAACCTCGAAGACAGCAGAAGACTTTGGGTTCAAGACTCCAAAAAGAGTACTCCTTCAAGGACGAAGACGTTCCAGCTATCTTCAAATCCCTCTTTAAAAATAACAAGATCAAGCTACCACCTATCACAAATCAGGAGGAAGCTGACAACACTGCGGATCCAAAGTACTGTGCATACCACAGGAGGGTCCTTCATCCCACCAAGGATTGCTTTGCTCTCAAGAATAGCATCCAAACCTTGGTTGAAGCCGGCGTCATAATGATGGGATAAGCCATATGAGAACGGCAACACTCCGACAAGTATAAAAGTATAAACTGCTCCTTCTGAGACTCCGAAGAGTATACGAGTATAAACTGTTTCTTAATACTCCAACAGGTATATAAGTCTAAACTGTTTCCTTTCTTTTACGGGAAGTTCCTAGAGAATCTTATATTCTTAAGGATAACCCGAACATGTGACTATGGACAACGTACTCCTCATTACACCCAGTTTTGTAAAGAAAGCTGGGGGTGGATAATTCATGTGATGGGAAGTTCCCGGAAGAATGGTAAATGTAATTTTCTTAGGGATAATCCGATTACTACGAACAAAGTGATAAACACTAAACTCCCACTATGATTTCCGAACACTCTTTTGCTGAGATGAGATTCGATCACTTCGTTGGATCAATTTTCCCTCACAAAACTCTCATTGGTGTTTAACGGCTCACAGTCTTCCACCACAAAATCCCCCACCGATCAGACTAATTGACGGTAGGACTACCAAAATTTTTTTCGGTTGAATCCACTCAAACTCCCGCTATGTCTGTGCACTCAACACTCCTATTGTTAGAGTCTGGACATAGTAGTCGGAATTTTAATCGCTTGATTTTTGACAATTGTCAAACCCTTTCGTGTTAAGTATTTGTCACTTAACACTAGGAATCCCCTTTGAGTGATTTGTATGAATCAACACTCTGACTGTAATTTGTACTCCCGCTCTCACTTCTATTTGGTCAAACCTTCCTACAGTTAGGGCCAAAACCAAAATCTCCTCTTAATTCCTTCCACGAACGAGAGGTCCACTTTCAAATCGAGCGATCAAACCTTCCTACAATTAGGGTCGTGTCAAACCTCCCACTCGGTCAAACCTTCCTACAGTTAGGGCCACAACCAAAATCCCCTCTCGATTCCTTCCACGAACGAGAGGTCCACTTTCAAATCGAGTGATCAAACATTCCTACAGTTAGGATCACCTCAAACTTCTGCTTGGTCAAACATTCCTACAGTAAGGACCAAAACCACAATTCACTCTCGATAAATGAGAAATTCACCTTTAGTTCTGTAATCAAACCTTCCGACAGTTAGGATTATCCGAATCTTTCGATTCTCAGAGTGGAGATCCTACTCCTAGTTTCACCTTTCCGGATTCTTAGGGTGGAAATCCCACTTCGAGTTTCCTTGGCAACTGGAGATAGAATATAATATTCTTCCTCTTCGGTGTTGGGAGATAGAATATAAAATTTTTCCTCTCCCATTTTAGGTTCGTCTTTGTCCTAAGAGAAGACACCATCATTAAACTCCATAATCCATGCCTTAAACGCACGGGGAATTTTATCCCGAATCCTAAGTAGGGATAAATCAACGCCTAACACGCGTTGCCAGTTTAGTCTTTCACCAATTAAAAAAGATACCAGAATTCTAGTCTGGGAATTTTATCCCGAAGCCTAAGTAGGGATAAGTCAGCACGTAACACGCGTTGCCAGTAGTCTTTTACCATAAAAAAGATAAAAGCCCACATATTCGATATTGTGGCAGGTTGTTATTCATAACACCAAAATCCGTGCTTCATACGCACGGAGAATTTTATCCCGAAGCCTAAGAAGGGATAGGTCAGCGCCTAACACGCGTTGCCAGTTTAGTCTTTCACCGATTGAAAAAGATACCAGAATCCAGTCTAGGGCATTTTATCCTGAAGCCTAAGTAGAGATAAGTCAGCGCTTAACCCGCACTGCTGGGTGGTTCGTTCCCGTGAAAACGACCGAGTCTACGTATTCAACATCATAGCAATAAGAAAATCCATGCCTTTTTATGCATGGGGAATTTTATCCCGACTCCTAAGTACGGATAAGTCAACGCCTAACACGCATTGCCGGTTTAGTCTTTTACCGATTGAAGAAGACATCAGAATCCAAATCTGGAGACTTTTATCCAGAAGCCTAAGTAGGAATAAGTCAGTGCCTAACACGCGTTGCCGAGTAGTCTATTCCCGTGAGAAAGACGAAGTCTACGTATTCAATATCGTATCACTAAAAGAGTTAACTCTTTTAGCACAACGTTACGTGTAGAACGGGTCTAAACAATCTGCATGCTAGCCCGACTCTAACGGTAGTCGATAAAGGCTAATTAAACCCGTTGATGGCTAAGAATTTGCCAAAAATTCTATAAATGTGAGTCATTGACGCATCAGCTTCATTAGTTGGTCTCGTGACTTGAACATCCAACGATTTTAGGATAAAATCCATATCTACAGATGAAATAACTTTAATAGTTGGTCCTGCAGCCTAAAATTTAGGACCGCCACGCTCCAACACCTTAAGAGCTTAAACTGTGTAGACTCCAGCAAACGTATGAGTATAAACTGTGTTAACGCCGGTTAACGCATTACAACAAAAGTCAACGCCGGACAACGTGTTATAGTAAAGGTCGATGCCGGTCAACGCATCAACAATTTTGCCAAAATAAGGCAAAGGATGATTCCAGGGAGTTCAATCGCATTCAGATATGAATTTCTGACGAAGATGATCGGTTGAAAGTCAACTCAATAACACGAGCCAAAATCAACTTACCAATTTCGATTCGAGACTTCGACAACGGTCAGACGATAAACGCAGTACCGGAAAAATTTTAGCTATTCGACAAAATACTGAATAGACTAAAAAGTGGAGAAGTCAAGAACTGAAGCCAATTATAGGTCCTTTGACACCGATTAAAGGTGGGGATCTATCACATCCAAAGTATTTCAGACTCATCTATAAAAGAACGAGGCTGAAATACTTTGGTGGGGGTATCTGTAGGCGTCTAAAATTGCCTACAAGGTTCCCGTACGCAATACAAGTCTGAAATGCAAATGATAAGCATCATCATTCAAGTCAGAAAAGGATTATCCAGCCCCATGGAAGCTAACGAATATACAAAGTGAGTCACTGGAGTGTACAAATCAACGGAATGACGAAATATGCAATACAAGTCCGGAGAAGTCTAAAAGTGTCAAACACCTCAAAGTGGCCCGCACAAAGGATTAACATTTTGACCATGAAACAAATTAGATCTGGAAAAATTCAAAAGATAAAAGTTAAAGTTCTCTTCGTCATCTTTCCAACACATCTTGAATCACTTCATTCCGAGGTAGGATGAGTGAGTTAAGGCCGCTATAGTAACTCCGGGACGCTCAAATCCGACCAGCGCTACAGTAATCCGACTAGCGCTACAGTATCCGACCCGCGCTACAATTCTCCGACCCCGTGCTATAGTAATCCGACCCCCCCACGCTACAGTACTCCAACCCCGCGCTATAGTATCCAACCCGTGCCAACGCGGGACGGATCCGTCCGTCGTGCTGTTTTGATCCCCGGACGCGTTTTCAACGGTTTTGAGCGGTTTTCTCGAGATTTATCTGTTCCAGGGGTTCCTAACTACCTAAATCCTATCTCTAAATGTGGTTAATCAGTTATTAACCGAAGATAAGAAGGAATCCCTCATTCTTATCCGAAAAGCCCCAACCGAAGCCTATAAATACAAGCCTAAGGGCTCAATTCACAGGGGGCGATTATTATCAAGACGAGGAGGTGCTGTCGAATTCTAGAGCCAAGAGTCACGAATTTTAGCGAGGGTTAGCGAGATCCCGGCGAACTCCAGCATAAAGAAGGAGCTATTCGAAGGATCTGAAGCCCGTACGTCCGTTCCTTGAGATTAGGCTTTGTCTTAATCTCGAGAAGAGCTACTGATTTTGCTTGGTCGATTTCAGTACTTCAATCAAATACTCCCTTGGTGAAGGCGAAGCTCTGTCCAATTTTCCATCAACCGGATCCAGACTTAAGATGGTCTACGGATATCAAAATCCCCGGTACAGGCAAAGATCCCGCACAAGTAAAAGACCGAAAAACGACCTCCAAGCGTTTGTTTGATAAAGTTGTAAACTTTTTATTTTCATTGTGTAAGGAGATCTTATAAAAAGATCAACTTTCTATTTTTTATTCGAGTTTATTATAACGACAAAGTTGTAATAGATTCAATGACAATGAAAGCAACTTTTGACCAAAACAATCGGATTTTAAACCTTCATGCTTGCTTTTTAACTCTAAAAAGGTATGATACAATCTGTTGTAGGCATGCAATAATTTTTTTGATACACAAGCAAGTTCATCACTAGATAAATCATTATTGGTTTCAAACTCACTTACCACACTAGGGGCTATCACCTAGTGAACGTATGCATGATGCTCCACACGAACTTGAAGAAGAATCCAAAGCTTGTCGGATTGCCTCTAAGTTCCCTTGATGTGCTTTTATGAATTTTCACAATTTGTAAGCACTATCAAATGAATCAAGCTTGTTAGAAAAAGATGAATCAAAAGCATTATGTAAAAATTCTAATAATAGCTTATTCATTGTAAACATCTTATGATCATTTTTACTCCACTTGGATTTCTCCGTAGTGGGTATAATATAAGCTTCATCTATAATATCCCATAAATCGAAATTTCTAGATCTAACAAATATATTAAATCTAGAACACCATTGGTCATAGGGGAAATTATTTATTTTAGGAGCAACATTTGGATCATAGCCTAAACAAGGTGCACAATGCATGTCCATAATATTTATATATATGCAACCAAGATTACAATAAATCTTAAAACTAGATTAGCACAATAAGATAACTTGGACCTTTAACTCAAGGCGATTAAACCTTAAATCAAAGAGTACCAAGCTCTGATACCAATTGAAAGCACCCTAATGCCACTAGGAAAAAACCCTAGAGGGGGGTTGAATAGGGTTTATGCTAATCTAATCCGATTTAATGCTGATTAAAATTAATTGACAAGTTATCCTAGCAAATAAGATATGCAATGAGTTATTAGCAAGGATAAGCAATATAAACAATGGTGAAACAAGATAAACAAAAGATAAATAAGCTTGATAAAAGAGTTAGAAATCTTCTTTATAAACACAAGGAGCTGTAGATAGATGATGAGGATGAATTCCTCAGTTGAAATCAAAAGCCTCCTCCTTGTGAAAAACTCCTCTTTTGAAACAAACTTAAAACAATGCTTAAACACAAATTAAACTTTTTTAAAACTTGATTAAAATAATTTTCTTGATTACTGTAAGAGTTGAATGCACTGGGGTATTTATAGGTACTCAAGACATCAAGCAAAACCCAGAGAAAAAGACAAAATAGTTCAAAAACCAAAAATCTGGAAACTGCACAAAACTAGCCGTTGGAAGGCTTATCAGTCGACTGATGAGCTGACTGTTATAGGCAATCGACAGCTTATCAGTCGACTGATAAACTTTTATCAGTCGACTGATGGATCATCAGTCGACCAAAATGAAACAGAGACTTTTGATGAATGCAGGCACTTTCATCAGTCGACACATCAGCCGACTGATGTCATCAGTCGATTGACCAGTCGACTGATAATAGGTTATCAGCCTGAATCGATTTTGAAATTGAGTTTCAAGGCTCTGTAAAAAATAGTAAATAAATTCTAAAAATGTGAAAACTTATAAACAGTTTATAAACATTTTGACAAACATGTTTGAAAAAGAATTTTTCAAAAAGGTCCTCATATTTGTAAAAACTCAATGTTTATCAAAAGTATACATAATACATGTTTTTGATGAATCTTGGAATGAACTTTGACATGTAAGAACATGTGAAAACTTTATGAAATGTTTTTATAAACGTTATAAAACATGAATGTAATGTAAACAAGTTAATAAAATAATATTGCATTATTTTCTCAAATAAACTCATTTTGTAATAAAATCAAAATTGTGAGTGTGTATATATATATATATATATATATATATATATACACACATATATATTGTGCTTGAAATATATTCATAGAATATACACTACAAAACAACTAATTATACCAAAGCTTGATAGATATTCAATATGCTCGTCTTGGTTGTGGATGAAGTTTAATCTTGAATATGACTTGATGTGCAATGACTTCATTCCACAATTCAGTCAATCCTCCATTTGATGTGATCATGAAGGCTCAATCCATCCAACCTCCAACATATTATTTGCCTAGAATAGATACAAAACACAAATACTAGACAAAGAACATTAGATGTAAATTGTTTGTAAATCATTATCAAAACAAAAGGACCCAACAAATATCCCGTACGAGAAATTCAAAATGCCTTGCATAGAGACATAGAAGGGCCAGGGAGACCCCTCTGAGCATGTTCAAAATTATTATGATGTGATGAGTATGCTCCAAGCCTCAGAAACAATTCTCTGTCGGTGCTTTCCTATCACTCTTTCAGAGAGTGCTAAGCTCTGGTGGAACACTCTAGAGAAGAGATCCATCAGAAACTTTTGACAACTTAGCTGAAAGTTCATCCACCATTTCCTAGCTGATGCCAAGTGGAAGATTCCCCCTCACGTGCTGATCCAAATGAAGCAGGGTCCAGAAGACAACCTCCGGGCCTACTTCAAGAGATTCCAAGCCAAGAGGATGGAAGTTGACGACCCAGGGAGTGCGGTCGCTATGTCAGCACTCATAGACGACCTGTAGAACAATGAATTGGCCGACTCTCTTGCTAAGAAGCCAGTCGCCAGTTATGAGCAATTAATGGCCAAAGCCCATGGATACATGGACATGGAAGATGCCTGAGCATACAAGGTGGCAGCCAGAGCCACGGAGACCTCCACAGCCGCACCTTTGGCACCCAGATTTCAAGTCCTTGTCTCCTCATCAGGATAAACCCAAGGCATAACCCTATGGCCGACTCCCACAATCATCTCTCAGCCATAAGGGAAGCCCTAGTCAACTTTCTTCGTAGTTCTAGGCATTTGACTCCTCAGTCGGAGTCCAAGCCCTTGGCTCCTCATCAGGATAAGCCCAAGGCCCTTTGGCCGACTCCCATAGTCATCTGTCGACCATAAGGGAAAACCTAATCGACTCTCAAGAGCCTAGGTGGTTTGACTCCTTAGTTGAATTTCAAAGCCCTTGGCTCCTTATCAGGGTAAGCCTAAGGCACAACATATGGTTCGATTCCACTAGCTCTCATCGACCATCATGGCAAGCCCTTGGCTCCTTTTCAGGATAAGCCCAAGGCACAACTCTTTGGTCGACTCCCTCATTCACCTTTCAACCTTAGAGGATTGGGAAAACCTAGTCGACTCTCAAGAGCCTAGGTGGTTCGACTCCTTAGTCGGATTTCAAAGCCTTGGCTCCTTATCAGGGTAAGCCCAAGGCACAACATATGATTCGATTCCTCCGGCTGTCATCGACCATCATGGCAAGCCCTTGGCTCCTTTTCAGGATATGACCAAGGCACAACTCTTTGGTCGATTCCCACATTCACCTTTCAACCTTAGCAGTTTGGAAAAACCTAGTCGACTCTCAAGAGCCTGGGTGGTTCGACTCTTCAGTCGGATTTTAATCCCTTGGCTCCTTATCAGGATAAGCCTAAAGCACAACCCTATGGTCGACTCCCACAGTCATCTATCGGTCATAGGGGAAGCCCTAGTCAATTTTCTTCGTAGTTCTAGGCGTTCTACTCCTTAGTCGTACTTCAAAGCCCTTGGCTCCTTTTCAGGATAAGGCCAAGGCATAACTCTATGGCCAACTCCCACAGTTGCCTCTCGATTATAGGAGGATTATGAAGACTTAGGTCCAGCATAAAGCCGAGCCTCAGAGCTATCATCCTACCATTAAGACCTTGGTATCATCATGAGTAAACCCAAGGCATGGAGTTCAATTGTCTGGTCATCTTCGACAAAAAGACTCAAAGCACTTCGACTTGCCAGTCTTCATCGACCAAGGCCCGAGCATCTTGCCCACAGTAGGTGCAATATGAGTCAGTTGTCAAGCCGACTTGTAACATTGGGGTCGACACAACACAACCAACTCAAGAATTGCCACTTGGATCGCTCAATTAGAGCAATGCTACAAAGCAATTAGTAGCCCTAACTTTAGTCTAGAGCTTTATTCATTTCACTTGGACTCGGCTAAAGCTAACTCCAAGAAAAAGGGGCCAACTATTATAGGGTATAACTGTTTCCAAATGTATGATTTGATGAGTCGACATCTTGACCAGCCAGACAAGCCGACACAATCTGTCGACTCGAAAGGTAGTGTTAGTCGGTATGAAAATTAGCATTCTAGAAATTCAACACTCCTCGAAGTCGACCTGAAGGACAGCCGAGATGTCACTCTCCTAGTCGAGTCGGCATCATTCCTCAAAGGTGACTCGAGATGCGGACTCAGTCGATCCTCTTTATATCAAAAGATCGCTGCTCAGCGTTAGCCGGCACTCCTCCTGAGGATGACCCAGAATATTACTTCTCAATATTATTTAACCTTGGATGATCATGATTATGTCTTCGTCCTCAGTCGTCTGAAGACTCATCGGCTCCTGGCTCCCAATGTCGCTGAAGTGATTTCTCGTCACTCACAAACTGACAAGACTCATCGTCTGCTAGCTCCCAATGTCGCTGAAGTGACCTCCCGTCACTCACAAACTAACAAGACTCATCGGCTGCTGGCTCTCATTATCATTAAAGTGACCACCCGTCACTCATAAACCAACACGTATAAAACAAAGGGTAACTCAACCTCCATCTTACCCCTCACCACCGCCTTACAGTATACTCATAAAGTGACCAATCTGCCCTTAGCATCCTCTATAAATACAGATGTTATTCACCATAAAAAAGGAGGGTTCGCAAGTTGGCAGGTTCTCAATCTAAACTTTTCTCCTGATCTAAATTTGAGAGATCATCATCTCTAATGCACATAGCATAAGAACACATAGTTCTATTACTCCACTCAAGTCCAAGTTCATCAACTGACTTGATTGTCAGAGGTACCACGGGGGAATCATCACCCCGCCCTCTCACGATTTTTTCTGTGCAGATTACAAACTCTAACTCAGTGGCCAGATATAAAATTAGGAAAGGAAGAGATCCCCTTCATCATTGATACGAGTCGCCATACGAGCACCTTTGATCGTAAAATTGTCAAAGGTTGGTTGAGAAGATGATGACAGAAACACAAGAATAATTCAGTATGTGGTGAAGGAAAATACCATCTCTAGATTATGAGTATGAAAAGATTACGATCTCTCTCTCTCTCACAATCTCACTAGAATCGAGAACAAACTCTTAATTCTCTATAAACCTTAATCTCTCTTGATTAGAATCTCTCTTTGATTCCATCTGATTTATTAGAAACCCTAAACAACCCCTTTTATAGGTGTAACAACGTGGGTGGCAAAGTGGTAAATAACCAAGCCCAAACCCCACAAGAATTTGTGTAAACAGAAACCCAACCAAACCAGGAAACCATCGATGAGTCGACTCATGTGCATGTATGAGTCGACTTATGTCATATGGGTCGACTCATGACAATCATGAGTCGACTGATCAGAAACTATATCAACACCTACTAGGCTTTGTGAGTCGGCTCATGATAGTCATGAGTCGACTGGTCAGAAACTTCTGACAAACAGCTAGGCTTCGTGAGTCGACTCATGTGCATGTATGAGTCGACTCACGAGCTGTAAACTGGATGCTTTAATTCTTGTATTTGCCGTCTCGTTCCACGCTTCGACCTACGTTCCACTGTGTTGTTTTACACCTCTATTCTCAAGCTACTATAAGAATCATCTATACTCAAGCTCCTATGATGATCGCTAAGTTCCGAAGAAAAGATACACCCGTATCATGGGTCCCCCTTTAGGAACTTGAAGTTCCATTCAAGTTAGAACTTCAGCTGAGGAAACTCATGAGCTCCTTCATCCTTTCTGTACCACCTGGCTTTGCTAGGAACCTGATATCGACGTACAACTGGAAACGACTCCTTCGTTCCTCACCTCATCGTAGTCGTCTTCCGCTCCAATAAGTAACTCCTTTTCGATGGCTTGTCATGAAGTCTAATGCACAACGAGACGAACTTCTTGCTTGCATTCACTAGCCTCTTTGCTCGCGTCACCGTCGCCAAGTTTGCCTCCCTCGGAAGAGATGCCGAACAAAATGTGAACTTTTCACCATCCTTGGTGAATGTATACTTCTGAGCCCGCTTTCATAGATCGCGTATCTATCCCACAATATACGACTCATGGAGCGCAAATCTGATAGTGTATTGATTAACTACACTTAGTCTCGTCTCCTTCTGAATCCACCATAATGGATAGGGTTTCGGATGCTTGACTGTCTTCAGACCCAGCTTCTGAACCAAGGCCTCAGATATCAAATTCTTTTCACTGCCTAGATCAACAATGGCATCAACCAAATTGGTTTTCACTTGCAACTTCAGCATAAAGAGTTGCTCTCGTGGGTATTCGTCCTCTTTCATGGCCTATTTCCCTTTCATAAGATTAAGACTACTATTGGGCTCTGTCATCCTAGGAACTTCCTTCGGACCATGTGCTATCACGTATGCCTTTTTCTCCTCTTTCTTCTTCAATCCCTTTGGCTTTAGATGAGGATACTTCTCCCATCATCGATCAGTGATATGTCCTGTCTTCTCGTAGTGACTACAAATCAATTCTGCTCTCCCTGAATCACCCTTCTTCTCCTCCTTATGTTTGGCACCACTAGACTCACCTCCTGTCTGTTTTGCATCTCTTTTTGCCTTGTTGCTCTTCTTTTGCTTGCCCTCAATGACAATAGCTTTCACGCTTGCCTCTGTAATAGACTCGACCATGAATAGCTTCATCTCCTTCCGGATGTATTCATTCAGACCCATCATGTACTTCATGAAGATGGAGTATTCGTCCGTCATGACATTTAGCACCATCACCTGCTGCTGGAACTCCGTCGTGTACTCTTGAATGGTCTGATTGAATCTTTGGCGTAAGCCATACCACTTGTACCAACGCTCCTCAAGGAACCCTACTGGGTAGAACTGCTTCCTCAATAGCTCCTTGAACTTGTTCCACGACACCGTCTCCTTCTCCTGCTTACAGTAGGATTTTCACCATGTCAACGCGTGCCCTAAAACCTTCAAAGTCATGAACACAATCTTCTCCTTGGATGAATATCCACAGAGAGTAAAATACATCTCCATACGCTCGATCCAATCATCGAGCTTCTCCATATTGACACTCCCATCATAAACAGAAATCTCCACCTTGAAATCAATTTTCAAATTCTGGTAGTAATTCTTAACAATCTTGGCCTCCTCATCAGAACCAGTTTTCTCGCCCTCTCCATCGGACTCTTCGAGCTTCTTCTTACCCTTCGAAGAAGATTCTTCCTTTTTGTCCTTCCTATTAATGAAACCTACGAGCTGATTGAGTGTAGAACCGATCGTCTCGATCTGCTTCTCCATTGCATCAAGTCTTGCTGAATTATCCCCTTCAGTCATCTTCTCCTTCCCTAATTTTTAGACTCCTTCTAATGAAATAAAGATCTTGCCTAGCTTCTTATATTACGATCGAGTCAGGACCATACACAGGATGCCCCCTTCACAGGATCTGATCGCTCTGATACCAACTTGATACAAGTCGCCATGCGAACACCTTTGATCGTGGAATTATTAAACGTGGGTTGAGAAGAGATGACAGAAAGATAAGAATAATTCAGTATGTGGCGAAGGAAAATACTCTCTCTAGATTATGAGTATGAAAAGATTATAATCACTCTCTCACAATCTCACTAGAATCGAGAACAAACTCTCAATTCTCTTTAAACCCTAATCTCTCTTGATTAGAATCTCTCTTTGATTCCATTTGATTTATTAGAAACCCTAAACAACCCCTTTTATAGATGTAACAATGGGGGTGGCAAAGTGATAAATAACCAAACCCAAACCCCATAAGAATTCGTGTAAACAGAAACACAACCAAACCAGGAAACCATCGATGAGTCGACTCATGTGCATGTATGAGTCGACTCATGTCATATGGGTCGACTCATGATAGTCTTGAGTCGACTGATCAGAAACTATGTCAACACCTGCTGGGCTTCATGAGTCGACTCATGACAGTCATGAGTCGACTGGTCAGAAACTTCAGACAAACGGCTGGGTTTTATGAGTTGACTCATGTGCATGTATGAGTCGACTCACGAGCTGAAAACTGGACGCTTCGATTCTTCGATTCGCCGTCTCATTTCACGCTTCGACCTGTGTTCCATTGTGTTTTTTTACACCTCTATTCTCAAGCTACCATGAGAATCATCTATCCTCAAGCTCCCATGAGGATCGCTAAGTTCTGAAGAGAAGATACACCCGTATTAATCATCCTTCATCACCTCGCAAGCATCCTCTTCTGGATTAATAGTCTGTTTGATATTAGAAGCATCAACATGCGTAATCCTATTATTTTTGGTTTGGGGGTTCTTATTGATCCATGTTTAAAGGATGTTGGCTTTCAAAATTTATTAAATTCTTTATATGAGAACATGATAATAGATACTGATGACGGTCAGACTGTTACTATTCTTACTCATCACAATACTATAAAATATTATTTTCAAAGATTATATGACGAGTATGCTGGTAGATATGGTATAAGTACACATCAACCTATAGATTTTACTTCGACGAGTTTAAGTCGGGGCAAAGGTAAGAGTTTTGATAGGCAATTAATAATAGCGAGGTTAACTGGTAGCCATGAATATGAATTGGGATCATCATCAAAAGAAGTTTTTAAAATTGAACAATTTTTATCTACACCTTTAGTTAATGCTCAAAATAATAATTTCAATATTTTAAAATGGTGGAGAGTATATAGAACAGTTTTATATCCTATACTTTTTACCATGGTTCGTGACTTCCTAACAGTGCAGGTTTTTATAGTAACTTCGGAATCTGACTTCAGCATATCAAGTCGTTTAATCGACGACCACATACTATTGCTAGATTTGTCTACCATACAGCCGGTAATGTGCCTACAAGGTTGGTGGAGGTCCGAGAAAAGAACTGAAGGCATCGATCGGATGGCTAGTATTGAAGATAGACTTAATGAGTTGACAATAGAAGATAAAGTAGAGAGTAGAAATTACTCATTAGTTTGTAATTTTTATTTCTTAGCTATAAATTTGTAATAAATTATTTTAAAAAGAGTTGCAAATGATAATGATATAAATGAGTAGGTGCCAACCTAGTTGGGATGTATTCGTCTTTTGTGATGCGATAAATTTAAAAAAATATAATTGTTAGTGATTAATAATAAAGAACTTATTTTTTATCATTTTACTTTCTTTGATATTTGTATTTATAAATTGTATAATTACATGGGATTAATAATATGATTGAATTTTTATCAAAATTTTGTATATTTTATTTTTAATTATTCTTAAAATTTCATTTTTTGTTAAAAAACTATTTTTAAGCAAAAAAAAAATAACCAAGGCGGCCCGATGCTCGGCCTATTCAGGCTAAGACCAGACCCAGACCCTTTTTGCTCGGCCCGTTTGGACAGCCCTAATTCCATGTCATGCCATAAGAATGAAGATTAAATGATTCGAATGAATAGATTGACATAAGAATTTAGATTAAATGATTTTGACAAGAAAACTTTCCCGCAATCCTTTGGGTCATGGGTATTAACAAAATATTAAAATTAAAGGTATTAACAAAATATTAAAATTAAAGTTATGTCACCAAGTCTTTTTAGAAAGTCAATATTTAATTAGACTTAATTAAATGGACAGTTCATATTGTAGATGAAGAGTTATCATGTAAGTGATGTTTTGAGATTGAGTTAAATATGATGAGTTGATCATCATATTTTATTATATTTTTATACCCTCATTATCTATTTTATTTGAATAAACATATAACTAATGATGCATTTTATCTTAATTTGTAGGAAATGAAGAATTAATGAATAAGAGCCCAAAAGAATCAAATTATCATGTTTTTCTACTACTTATTGAAGCCCAAGATCAAGTCAAGAGGAGGTTCATAAAAGCTGAAGGAATCAAGGAAAAAAGTTGGGTCAACAAGTCAATAAGGAATCAAATCTGTTATGAACCAATCGGTTCACCAACTTATTGGCTAATTGGTTGACCAACCAATTAGCTAACTGATTGGCTAGCTGATTAGTTCATAACAGAAATAGTGTATGATTGAGATTTATTTCTTGGAGCTCAACCAAATCTAATGACTCTTGTTAATTACTATATGCTATAAATAGAGATAGAGGGTGAGAGGTTTGAGGGGGTTTTTTATTATTATAAAAACTCCATTTAGAGATGAGCATTACACTTAATTGAGATAACATTTCAAAATAATGAACCTTTTATTTGCATTAAATAAAAAAGTTCTCCTCTTAAATTTTCTTTTCCCGCTCTTTAAAGATGAAGATGAAGATTTGCTTTCAATGGGTCAACCCTTGCAATGTTAGTTTATATATATTTTTAATTTTAGAAATTCATGTTATAAGATTTTATTTTCTATTTATTTTTTTGTCGACAGATTAGATATATTTTATGCCTTATATTGTAGATTTACTTTCATGCTGTTTTACTATTTTGTTGCTTTATAGAATTAATTTTCTTATATTTTTTGTAGTGTAGATTTACTTTTATTCTCTTTTATTTTTTAATTAGATTTCCTCATCTCATTACGGCCAGTAGTAGAAGCTTAAGGAGCCATGGAAGATCGTCGGAGATTAGGGTAAAGGTCATTGAAGAGCAAGAAGTTAGAAAGCAAAGAGATTTGGGTGAAGATTTCTGAAAAAAATCCCCTTCGCATTGAAGAGGAATATATATAGACTCTGAGGGTGACACGTGGCAAGATCAGGATGTTCGACTCAATCCAGTACGAATGGATGTGATTAACCTTGAAATATGAACGATCCTTTCATAAAACGAAGTGCCGCCCTCTTTACTCTACAACCACTCCGCTCGAAAATCGAAGCGATAACATTACTTGGCAATCAATAACGTCATAAAGTCTCTTCAATAGCATCCCTTCGCTTGCCTAATAAAGGCGCTTTGGAACTCACCAATTTACAACTGTTCAGATTACGGTCCACACAACTCATCCAAAAACACGATGTTATTCAGCCCTTCATGGAGCCAACTCAAACAACAGAAGCGCTCATCCTTAGTAGAGCAAAATGCCATCCACTGAGTCTGTTCAACTTGGCAATTTCTACGATAAACTAAGGGATATTTGAAAGTCGACTTGGCCAACTCTGATTCAAGCACTCATTCTTATTTATATAAAGGAAGATATGCGAGACCTTGACCTCCTTTTTGCATGTATAATGCCTATATCCCTAAATCAACAGATCATTATGGATGCTGCATAAGCAAAATGATAATCAACAGACGATTCAAGATTCAAGACTGAGTCGACTCGCCATAACAACTTAGAGCATAATTCAAGATAGACTCTCAAGTAGCCCAAAATACATTTTATTCACACCTTTCAAAAATATTTATAAAAAAATAACATTTACAAGATAGCCTATGGCGATAAAAAAAATCCTAGGAGGCTAAAAAGCAGAAAGCCTAGGGGAGATCCATGCCCGCTTCAGAAGTCAGAGGTAGGGAGCTACTGGCAGCAGGTAGTGAAGGAGTCGAGCGCATCTCCCGGTCGACCCGTAATTCTTCTTCTTGCCCAAACCCTCACCAGCCTCCTTGGTCGAGCCCTCACCCCCTTCATCGACCCTTTCACCGAGACCCTCGTCGGTCTCCTCATCCGACCCTCCATCCTCTGTATCTCCCTCATCGAGGTCGAGTCCCCTACCTTACCTCTCTATCTCTAAGAGCGAATCCAAATAGTTGACAACTCTTGGAGGATAGCGAAAGCGATCGGATGCGCTCCTTATCTCGGCTGGAAGTTGAGCCTTAAGGTAGTCGAACCCTACTTTTCAAGCAATCGACACCTCCACTTTGCCAAAAAGGCTGTGACAATACTCCTACACAACCTCAAACTAATAGGCCTGAGATTCTAGATAGGCGATTTGGCTCTGGGCTTCGACTAAGGACACCTTGCGACGAGCACTCTTCTCTTGCAGCTTCGTCCGAGCCAGTTGCTCCTCCTCAAGCTTGTCCATGGCATGCTGAGTAATTTGGTGCTTAGCCTCAACCTGCACCAAAGCGTATTCCATGTCATGCAGTCCTTGCGAGACCTACTCGGATAAGTGTCTCGCCCTCTTGTTACTCTCTTGGAGCTTGCGCTTGAGCCTATCGATCTCAGAGGACTTTTGGGGATCTGAGTGTAAAACCCCATAAATTTGAATATGTGGTGATAAATATTATTTATTAATGATTGAGTATGTTAGGAATTGATTTGAGATCAATCCAATGTATATATGTAAGTTAGAAGAGAATCATGCACGAAGCATGCACAAACAGACTGATTTCAGTCTGTCTAGTCGACTACTACCCTTAGTAGTTGACTAGTAAGGTGATTAGTCAACTAATAATGATATTAGTCGACTAGTCGGGCCGTTCCTAGATTCCTAATGAGTTTCGGGTCAGATTCATTTTGTTTCAAACCCAGGCGTATACCTAAGTATATATACTTATTTTAAAGCCCTTTTTATCACCTTTCATGTGAATTTAATAGAAGCCACCTTCCTCCTCAAACCCTAACCCTAAGTTATGAGTTTTGGGAGAGATCTCGAGGCGTTTGTCGAGAGAAAGGCGAGGCTTTGAGGTTTTTGGCGGAGAGGAGATCTTGCACGCGTGTTTGAGGAGTTGCAGCACATTGTTGAGGTAAGATCACTTGCATCCAATCCTATCCCGTAGTTAATAATTGCTTTAATATGTTTAATTCTTAGTTTTCATGTTAAATCTTAACCCGAGGTGTTAAAAGTTAGGTTTTTTTGTTGTCAAAACTGAAACTCATACTAGATTTGAAGTTAATTATTGCTGTTTACATTAGTATCATGATCATAATTAATATGGTTGCTTTTAATTTTGTTTTTACCTTGTTAATTATGGTTAAATCATGTGCTAACCCTAATCTTGCTATTTAATTGAGTTTTACATGTAATCAAAGATGAGAAAACCCTAAGTTTGTGATACCTATGTGCTACAAACATGTTTAAATTTTTTCATATCCATTTTAATTTAATTTGCATCATGCCTATGTTAATTATGTTGATAATTTATAGGTTAATTGAAGAAATTGATTAAACAAGATGTTAAACCCTAATTAGACTAAGTTAATTTTATGTTTTATGTTCAAGTTGGTCTCTGTTGAATATTTATCCTTATTAAACCTTGTTTAATACCTAATGATAAGTGCACGTTAACAGTCAGTGTTGTTTGTGAATGTGAAATTTATGTTTTACAGGGTAGTCGACTACTAAGCTTAGTAGTCGGCTACTCTGTCTCAGATTCATTACATAGAAACTTAATCATAGCACATTAGCCGACTAATATCCTTAGTAGTCGACTACTGATACTGATTCTTATCTTCACAGAGTCTGGATAGACTCAGTGTAGTTGACTACTAAGCTTAGAAGTCGACTACTAAGATAGTTTTCCTGATTATTGTTTTGCACCATTTTGAGATGCGATCACGGAGTTCGAGCAACACGTTGACACATGTACAACCATGAATATACATGAATAGTGTTATAATATACATATGGGTACCCCAAGGGGGATATGACAAGTATTGATCAGTTTGAACTTGAGATATAAGATATACACATGTTTTGGATATCGTTGATGAGCTCAGTTCAGTACTACGTGGGGTAGTAAGTTGATATTCCATTTGTACAGGACATTGAGTCAGGTTTTAGGATACTTTATCTAGCAGTCCGTCTCGCACTAGGGGTGCGATGAGGCTTGTAAGCCGTATTTCCAGGATGCCTATTTGGTAGTCCGTTCCGCACTCGTGTTACGTACAGAGATACGATAAGACTAATGAGCTGTGTACACAGTTAGGATACTGACTTGGTAGTCCATCCCGCATGATAATGCAATGAATCATAACTTGCTAGGATTTGCATTGTGACGATTGTTGATAGCCTGAGTCTTTGGTGGATGCCATTTATGAGCATGACTCATTGCTAAGATATATGACCGAGGTACTTTGCTCTTGAAAGTACGTGAGACTAATATGCTGATATTTATTTTATCTTCCAAGTGATAGTGGAAGATATTATAAATATGTTATATTGATGTTTTTTACTTTTTCGTACTGTTTTCTTTATTTCTTAGTTGGAATCAATGATTAGCGATTCACAATTTGAGACATATGGTATATACATGAGAGTTTTCTTATTTGGATTTTTTCGCTCGATGTACCAGTTTCGTGTTGTAGGTTTCTAATTATTGATTTCATTTAGGTTGTTTATTCTTAGCTCGGTATTAATGTTTAGATATCTACAAGTTGAGACATATGGTATATACATGAGGGTTTTCTTATTAGGATTATTCACTCGACGTACTACATCTCTTGTTGTAGGTTTCTAAATATTAATTCCACTTAGATAAATGGTAAATGTAGACTATGCTTAATAGATAGAGCCTTCATTTCATCTAGCAGCCCTTCCCCTAGGGGCGGATGGAGGTGATCTTGCTGTAGCGCTCTGATGCTCTTCTTATTGTTCTTTTTATTTTAAATTTTCTTTCAGTCAGCTCAGAGTTCTGGAGAGCCACAGGATGACAGAGTTCTAGCATAGTCACCGTCACGCATTTTAGTAGTTGAGACTCCACTATGGTTTTATGTTCTCATTCAGATATTAGAGTTTTATTTTCATATTGTAAAGGCAGTGCGCCTTAGTATGATTTTTAGTTGATTCATGTTGAGCCATTTTCATTATTCCAGATATCAGATGTATTTTAGTTGAGATATAATTTTTATTTATGAGATATCTCTTTTTATATCATGTCTATTATTTTTATTTATTTATTTTGCATGTCTTGTACCTACACTTATATTTGATTCCACTAGAAGATATTACTGTGATTGGTAAAACATGTTATTGCACGGTGTGGGTGTATGGTAGATTTGACATCTCTGGGTTCACATTGGACTGCAGCCATGTGTAAAAACAGGGGCATCATAGTTAGTATCAGAGCTCTAGTTCCAGCATCCTTAGGATCATCCTGTGTCGAGTCATGGAGCTAGAATAGAGTTTTTTAGGGTTCATGTATAGAGTCTGCTAGAAATTCCTAGAATGAGTGAGAACGTTATATCCGTATACCTCAAAAATTATGAATTTTTTTTATTATTATGACTATCTTATTTCGATTGAAAAGAATTTGCATGAATGAATTACGATATGATTTTTTCTTATTGCTCTATGTTATATATGCTTTTGCTTTTGTCTGAGGTCTCATAACTGTGTCTTGTAAACTCTCTTCCTAGAAATTTATAGATGACTGGATGAGGACGTGGATGGAGAATATCTCGTGCTCAGAGAGAGAGACAGGATGAGCTGGAGCCAGAGCCGCAACAGGCTCCACCCGAGCAACAGCAGGCTCTGCAGTACCTCATAGACCTCATGGCACCTATAGCAGCTAGGCTAACAGCGCTCGAGGAGCAAGTGGCGAATCATATGCTGCCAGTCACACTGCCATCTATAGTTCCACCGCTAGTGATTCTAGCTACTCCCATCACAAAGGAGTCCCTAGAGGTTACACCAGGACTCACCCCACCATCAGCTACAGCTGCAGAGCAGGAGGCTTGGCTTCGCCTAGTCGAGAGGTATCAAAAGATGAGGGCACCAGAATTTCAAGGGTCATCAGATTCGCTTGTAGCCCACAAGTGGAAGGAGGACGTGAGTAATATCCTTGACCTACTTAACGTCGATTCAGTACAGAAGCAGAGGTTAATAGCTTTTAGCCTAAAGAGTGATGCCGAAGGATGGTACATGCTTCAGTTTACCCCAGAGCACCGGATGATACTCCAATGGGAGGACTTCGTTTATTTCTTTGACGAATAGTACATCTCTTCCGCGGCACGGGCTGGAAAAGAGCTAGAGTTTGTAGGATCTGAAATAGATACACTAGAACACTAGAGGGGGGGGTGAATAGTGTTCTTTTAAAATTATTGCAAAGTAGATAATAAATTGCAAAGAAAAATGGCAATCTCAGAAATTTGCAAACACAAACACAAGGATTTTATACTGGTTCCACCAAACCGGTGTACATCCAGTCCCCAAGCAAATCCCGCTTGAGAGTTTTCACTATGATTTTGAATAAACTTACAAAATCAAACTCAAACCTGACCAATTTGCAAGTCCCTGCAAATTGCAACACCAATTGACACACTCCTTGCCAATTTGAACACCAATCTCTAAGCCAAGAGATTAACCCTCTCACAACCGAGAGAAAACTTGTTGAAGTAATAACACAATGATCCTATAAGTCTTGAATGTGTAATGAAGTGCAGCAGTGGCTTAGGATTCTTTTAATCTCTGTAAAATTGCCAAATTGATTTGTATTTGATGAAAGTATATAGGCAATTTCAGAAACTCTTCTTTTTCAGAAAATCAGAATGTTTTTCACTTGGGAAATTATACAAGAATCAAAGCTTATGGGTATGTATCTCTTTTTCATTTTTCTGAACAAATAACCTATATATATCCCTTGAAAAGACAAGTTTTTAAAGTTTAAAAACGTTTAAAAAACGGCCAAAAACTGTCAGATATTCAAATTCTGAAAACTGAAAAACTGTCTCTTGTAGTCGACTACTGTAGTCATTAGTCGACTACACTGAGTTCAGACAGACTCTGTGTTTTCGGAAAATGTTCTCAGTAGTCGACTATAATGATGATTAGTCGACTATACTGTAATTTGACAGAAACTTGAAAAATGACATTTTCTTCAGTAGTCGACTATAATGTTAATTAGTCGACTATACTGTAAACAGACAGAAACTTGTATTTGAGTTATATACATGTGTAGTCGACTACTATTCTAATTAGTCGACTATTAAGATCAAATATTCAGAAATAATGAGTTTTTATAATTAAAATTTAACTACTATTCTAATGGTTAACATAGGGGATTTCTATAGTTAACCAACACACTAAGCCTGTGTTAGTGTGTTCTAAAATTGTGTGTGTGTGCGTGTGAATGTGATCAAGGCTTGTACAAATATTCTAAGTAAAGAAAAATTCAAATACATTATCTTTTGTTCTTCATTTTCTTCACTTCAAAAATGCCTTGATATCCACTTGCACTTGTACATATTCTGATATTAAAATCTGCATATGAAAGTTAGTCCACACAATATAAATTGTTATCATCAAAACACTATCATGGAGATATGATATTCAACAGAGTTGTCCAGACTGGAGCATTGAGATATGTATGTAGCAGATTATGAGAGCCGGTTCATGTGTCTACTCCGATTTACTGGCATGTGGCAGTCAGGAGAGTGTTAGGCTCAGATGTTTCTTATAGGTCTTCGTCCAAGCCTTCGACACTACCTCGTGTTCAGGAGGTTCCGTTCAGTTAGAGAGTTAGCTGATGCAGCCATTTCGTAGGAGATAGAGACTACGATGTTCCAGAAGAACAAGGAGGATAATGCTAAGTCAGGACAATAGAATGACAAGGGTAAGGGCAAGAGACCTTTCGTCGGACCTGGATGTCCCTAGCAGCGAGGTAAGGACTTTCAGCACCAGAGGCAAGGTCAGTTTAAGAAGGGAGCACACCATGCTCCGAGAGCTTAGCAGGAGCATAGGATTCAGGGTGCATGCTTTAACTACAACAAGATCGGTCATAAGGACAGGGATTGTCGTAGTGCATCAGCAGGAGGCTAGCCAGACAGAGGCCAGGGCCAGCAGTAAGGACGAGGACATGGTCAGCAGCAAAACCATGGTCAGGGTAAGCAGTCACAGGGCCGCATTATAACCAGCAATAGAGTATTGAGGCACCGCCAGTCGTTTCGAGGATCAATAGGCCAGCAGGCTAGATTCTTATTATCCACGAGATTCTTGAGGGATAGATAGTCCCATATGTTCCACCGCCAGCAGTCCAGCTTGGTGGTGGCACAATTTGATGAGATTACGATAGGGACGACTATTGAGTCCCTTGTAATTGAGTTTGATTAAGCTAAGTACGAAGAGTACTTATCTTCAGCTTCTTCTGGTGGCAAGGTTGTACATGTGACTCAGTCCTAATTATCTAAGGCTAATGAGCCTGAAAGCTCTACCCGAGCAATCAATAGGGGTTCTAATTCCCCAAGCCAATTGAGACCGATCAAAAGGCTAAGACTGCAAGCCAAGGGGTTGCTCGATGGGTTGTCAAGCAACCCACGCAAGCTCCTGTTCCCGAGGATATGACAATTCGTCTCGGCACGGATGACTCCTTCGCCATCGACGTGAACATTCCTCTCTCAAAGAGGGATAAGCAACGGCGACAACAAGCTCTCGCTCGCCACAAGGCATGTGCCCTCATCTCCTATGATGGCTTGAATTACTATTTAGGTCTAAAAAGAGCTAACAATGAATACAAAGTTCCCAGTTCTGGCGAACTACACCAAGTTTCCAGAACTGGCGAACTCAGTGGTTTAGGTGAACTTCACTTTACTGGTGAAGTTATCCAACCTGGCGAACTGCCCAAATCTGGCGAACCCAACAATTCAGGCGGTCTTCACTTTCAAGTACCCAATAATGGCAAACTTCGCAAATCTGGCAAAATAAGCACATCAGGCAAACTTCGTATTACAGGCGAAGGTCATTATGCAGGTGAACCTCACCAGGCTCACCTGACTACGTAACCTCACATGCAAGCGAGCCGTCGCCAGCAAGGCAAGGCAAGACTTCACAAGACAGGCGAACCTTGCCTGAATGAATGAGTGGCTAAGCCTCACCAACAGACGCAAGCTCGCCCGACAGGCGCACTACCCGACAATGCGTGTTAGATACTGATTTATCCCTTCTTAAGATTCAGGATAAAATTTTTATGCGTATAAGGCACGGATTTTGAAGTTTGAAAGATTGTGTCTTCTCTTGGGGCAAAGACGAACCCGATGCTGGAGAGGAAGAATTTTATATTCTATCTCCTACTGAAAGAAAAACTCAAAGTATGATTTTTACTCTGAGAATCGAAAAGATTTAGATAACCCTAATTGTTTAAAGGTTTGATTATCAAATCTAAAGGGGGATTTCTCATTTATCGAGATGAAATTCTAATCTTAGCTCTAACTATTTAAAGGTTTGACCAGAGGGGAGATTAAGACGATCCTATCTGTTTAAAGGTTTGATCACTCGATGGGGGGTTTGAGACGATCCTAACTGTAAGAAGGTTTGATCGTTCGATTTGAAAGTGGACCTCTCGTTCATGAAAGGAATCGAGAGGAGATTTTAGTTGTGGCACTAACTGTAGGAATGTTTGACAGAGTGGGAGGTTTGAGACGATGATAACTGTAGGAATGTTTGATCACTCGATTTGAAAGTGGACCTCTCATTCATGGAAGAAATCGAGAGTAGATTTTAGTTATGACCCTAACTGTAGGAAGGTTTGACCAAGTGGGAGGTTTGAGACGATCCTAACTGTAGGATGATTTTATCGCTCGATTTGAAAGTGGACCTCTCTTTCATGGAAGGAATCGAGAGGAGATTTTAGTTTTGACCCTAACTTTTATAGGTTTGGCCAAGCAAGCAGTGGGAGTGGGGTACAAATAACAATAGGAGTGTTGACTTATACGAATCACTCAGTGGAGGTTTTTTGTGAGGGAAGATTGATCCAACGAGGTGATCAAATCTCATCTCAGCAAAAGAGTGCTTGGAAGTTGGTGAAATTGATCCCCACAATGAGATACATTTCATCCTTGAAAACATTCAGAGTCCGAGTGAGAGTTTCTCATTTATTCTCATTTATAGTGACTGGGTTATCCTTATGAATACCAGGCATGGCACTCTCCAGGAACTTCCCGTTACATGGGTTATCCACCCCCAACTTTCCTTACGTAGCTGAGTCTAATGAGGAATATTTTGTATTTAGCTGAATGGTCGGGTTATCCTTAAGAATATCATATTCGATATTCTTCGAGGAACTTCCTGTTAAAATTAGAAAATTGTTTAGACTCATATACCTATTGGAGTATGCAGGGAGCAGTTTATCCTCATGCACCTATTGGGAGATTGAGAAATAGTTTATACTCGTATACTCTTCGGAGTCCTAATTCGGATTAATTTAGTGTTATGACGCCAGCTTTGTAGGTATCAAAAATTACCTATAGATTATCATATGTAGCTCAAGATAGAGAGAAGGCAACAAACGTCATCATCTGAGTTGTAGAGGATCATCCAAAGCTAAAGATCAACTTAAGAATGTACAAGAAGCGCATCACACAAGTTTTACGGTGCAAAACATATATCAGAAGCATGAAAGGGAATCAATAATTTTCGAGATAGTTACAACTGTCTCGAAAACTTCCAAGACACTTATAACTGTCTCGGAAATTTCTGAGACACTTAAAACTCTCTCGGAAATTCTGAGACACCTACAACTGTCTCAGAAGTTAAGAAGAAAAGAATAGTAGTTTTCTTGAGATTTGTGCATGCCACATGGCTCCATAACTGCCCAAGATCATGTTTGAACATGGAAAAGACGTTACAAGTAGAAATCACGCCAACAACTGTCCAAATAATGGCATTAGAACGTGTTTAAAGCAATTATAAAATAGCTGGAATAAAATAGACTTCTGAGACAGTTGTAACTGTCTCGGAAATGGAAAGTCAACCATGCTTCTGAGACAGTTACAATTGTCTCGGAAATGGAAGTTCCTCAATACGACTTATTTTCAACTTTTGACTTCAGTTATGGTTCTTAAGGGATATAAATACCCCCTAGGACCACTACTGATGGGGATCCAAGCAGAGAGCTGATTGAACAGAGAACTTGAGCATTTGGAGTGTTCTTCTCAAGAAAGAGAGAGTCTTCATCAAATTCAAGTATAAACATCAACCTTGGGATACTTTAAGATCTAAGCTTCGACTTGATCTTGAGAAGAGTGTTTATCTAATATCGATAAGATATTCACTTGCCTTTTTTCTTACTTCTAAAAGAAGCAAGAATCCCCAAATAGCATTCACGGTTCAATCAGAATCTGTGAATCAGTGGTCCACGGGCTAACGCACCCCCGGCACAGGCAAAGATCCCACGCAAGTAGCGATCCAAACAACGATCCTACATGTATTTCTAAGGAGCTTGTAATTTAATTTTTGTTATAAAGAGTAGTTTTACAAAGCACGAAGCTCACTCTGTTGTATTCATTGTAATGGATAAACAGTTATAATGAATTATGCAACAAAACTTGTTCCTGACGCAAACAAGCTTCAACTAAGATTTGGATGCTATTCTTAAAAGCGAAGCAAGCTTTGGCAGGATGAAGGATCCTTTTGTGGTACGCACCATACTGATACGAGTCGTCATATGAGCACCTTTGATTGCGGAATTGTAAAAGATGGGTTGAGAAGAGGATGACAAAAACACAAGAATAATTCAGTATGTGGCGAAGGAAAATACCCTCTCTAGATTATGAGTATGAAAATATTATAATCTCTCTCTCACAATCTCACTAGAATCGAGAACAAACTCTCAATTCTCTCTAAACCCTAATCTCTATTGATTAAAATCTCTTTTTGATTACATATGATTAAATCTGATTGATTAGAAACCCTAAATAACCCCTTTTATAGGTGTAACAATATGGGTGGCAAAGTGGTAAATAGCCAAGCCTAAACCCCACAGGAAAATATGTAAACAGAAAACCAAATAAACCAGGAAACCCTCGATGAGTCGACTCATGTGCATATATGAGTCGACTCATGACACATGGGTCGACTCATGAAATGATGAGTCGAGTGATCAAAAACTTTCGACAAAATGGCTGGGTTTTGTGAGTCGACTCATGACATGCATGAGTCGACTCTACCTGATGAGTCGACTCATGTGTATGTATGAGTCGACTCATGGGCAAAAAACTGGATGCTTCGATTCTTCGATTCGCCGTCTCGTTCCACGCTTCAACCTACATTCCACTGTGTTGTTTTACACATCTATTCTTAAGTTACCATGAGAATCATCTATCCTAAAGCTCTCATGAGGATCGCTAAGTTTCAAAAAGAAGATACACCCGTATCATAGGTCCTCCCTTTAGGAACTTAAAGTCCTATTCAAGTTAGAACTTCAGCTGAAGAAACTCGCGAGCTCCTCCATCTTTTCTGTACCACTTGGCTTTGCTTGGAACCTGATATTGACGTACAACTCAAAACGACTCCTTCGTTCCTTGCCTCATCGTAGTCATCTTCCAGTCCAACATGCAACTCTGTTTCGATGGCTCGTTATGAAGTCTAATGCACAGCGAGACGTACTTCTTGCTTGCATTCACTAACCTCACTGAACTATCTCCTTTGGTCATCTTCTTCTTCCTTAATTTCTGGACTCCTTCTAATGAAATAAGGATCTCACCTAGCTTCTTGTATTGCGATCGAGTCAGGACCATACACAGGATGCCTCCTTCACAGGATCTGATCGCTCTGATACCAACTTGATACGAGTCGCCGTGCGAGCACCTTTGATCGCAGAATTATCAAAGGTGGGTTGAGAAGAGGATGACAGAAACATAAGAATAATTCAGTATGTGGTGAAGGAAAATACCATCTCTAGATTATGAGTATGAAAAGATTACAATCCCTCTCTCACAATCTCATTAGAATTAAGAACAAACTCTCAATTCTCTCTAAACCCTAATCTCTCTCGATTAGAATCTCTCTTTGATTACATCTGATTGATTAGAAACCCTAAACAACCCCTTTTATAGGTGTAACAATGTGGGTGGCAAAATGGTAAATAACCAAACCTAAACCCCATAGGAAAACGTGTAAACAGAAACTCAAACAAACCAGGAAACCCTCGATGAGTCGACTCATGTGCATATATGAGTCGACTCATGACACATGGGTCGACTCATGAAATAATGAGTCGACTAGTCAGAAACTTTCAACAAAACGGCTGGGTTTCGTGAGTCGATTCATGACAGGCATGAGTCGACTCAACCTAATAAGTCGACTCATGCACATATATGAGTCGACTCACAGGCTAAAAACTTGATGCTTCGATTCTTTGATTTGTCGTCTCATTCCACGCTTCAACCTGCGTTCCACTGTGTTGTTTTATATATCTATTCTCAAGTTACTATGAGAATCATCTATCCTCAAGCTCCCATGAGGATCGCTAAGTTCTGAAGAGAAGATACACCCGTATCAAGTACTTTGCGTTCCACTGTGTTGTTTTACACGTCTTCGTCTTTAAAGGAGTACTCTTTTTGGAGTCTCGGATCCAAAGTCTTTTGCTATCTTCGGGGTTGCTGCTGTGATGTCTGATTAACATCAACAGATGGTACAAGTGCCTTCCCCTTTCCACGGGAGGCAAAGTTTGATTTTGGAGGGTTAGCTACCGATTGGCTTCTATGGGCTTTCTTCCTTCTGAGGAAGCATTCAGCTTGCTCTCCACGTAGCTTCAACTCTTTCTAGGTCTTAGATGATGCTACTTCCATAACTTCTTAGATATCAATGGACATGTTATTATGATAGGTTTGGAGGATGAAGTCCTCTGTGACTGGATCTCGATAATTCATCGTCTTATTTCGGAAGTGTTTGACAAAGTTGTTGACAGTCTCTTCGTCTTTTTGTTTCTCCTCAAAGAGCGTCCTAATTGATACATCGGTGTCATCATCAAAGAAATTGTTGAGAAATGAGCTTTCCATGTCATCCTAGCTGTTGACGCTTCTAGGCTTGAGATGGCGGTACCAATCAAAGGTAGCCCCGCGAAGGGTGCCCACGAATGACCAGACCATCAAAGGCTCATTGCCAGATATCACTCCCAAGTAGGACTTAAAATAAATCAAGTGTTGGGTGGGGTAACCCATCAAATGGCGTAAAGTTGATCAGGTTGAACTTCGTATGGGATCGACGGTCTTCTTCACCTCCCGTATGGACATCAATGCATTAATTTTGCCCTTGAGGTCCTTCATCTTCTCATCCTTGCTCGTATCCTTCCTTGGTCGATTTTTAGAAGGAACATCATGGCCACCCCCAACATTGTCATCATTGGTGGGACTACCTCCAGCGTCGTTATTTTTAGTGGGACCACCCCTAGCGTTTTGGTTAACGAGAGGGTTATCTGCATCGAGGTGTTTGTTCATATCGGAATTGCCAGCCACCTGCCTGGTAGGTATTGTTATGACGACTGGATTCACAGATTTGACATAACAAAGATTGGATCCGTTGGTCATGTTCTTCCTTCATTCGCAGCATAGCCATTTCCATTTCGAACTTGAAGTTCTCCTTCTTCTTAGCCAAAGCATCTTCAAGAATCTTGGTCATTTTCTCGGTGTTGATCATAAATGCCTCGCGAGATTGTCCTGAGCTGGATACCGTATTATCAGAAGCGACTGCAGAGTTAGCATCTGATGCTTCGTCATTTGAGGATAATCCTCTATTCATCCTCTGATAGTCCCTATGTCTAGTAGTCCCTGCGTAACCGAGTTAGACGATGCGATATGAGAGTGTCTGAACTAGAAGGTCAGGTCGACTTTCCCTTATCAGCCATGTTAATCATGACTGCGGATTGTTTAGGTCCAACAGCTTCTTGCTGGAGTCGAGACATTAGTTAGGCTATTCCCGAAGTGACTCTTCTTCCTGGAGAAAAGTCGGGGCTGTATGGTGTGAAACGATCTCTTTAACGCCTCTTCCTTTTGCATTTCTTGTGCTTTTCGCACAAGGATCCGGGCATGCGCAAGAAGTGCGCGACGCTTCTGGATGCGCTCCTCGAGAGTAGAACGGGTTCATTTGACACGAACCCATTTGTTAATCGGTGGTTAGGAGGAGGATCCCGATGATTGTTGTGGCAATAGCTTAGCCACTTGGTGCTTTCTGAACTCCAGATCCGCTTGGTAATGGAGTCTATCCACCTAATCCAAAGCCTTGGCGAATTGGCGCGCGAGGCGCTGGCGTTGCCTTTGACGTGCTCTCTTTGATAAAGTTGGCGCGCTTTCAGCAGTCAACTCCTTAATGGCGGTGGTGTCCGGATCTACGGCTTTAGCTTCATCAGACGCCAGTGGATCATTGTGAGGTACAACTGTAGCAGCGGTAGCGGGGAGATCGCCTTCTTGGATCTTCAAATCTGATGACCAACGGATCTTCCAAGAGGAGGAGACCTTCCTACACTTACGAGAAGAGACGGATTTGAAGGAGGAGGAGGAGACGTACTCCTCGAACTTCTGTTGGTCGAACTCATATTTGTCCTCTTCATCCACGGGGATCTTGATCATCGGCTACGGCACGATAGCCTTGACAGTGAGGTTGTTGGCTCCCACTGTGGTCACCAGTTTGTTTGGTGTGAAAATTATTTTTATTGGTGAATCCATTACAACTTTGGGCACAACTTTGGGCGTTACAATAAATTGAAAAGATATTGTCTTTTTATAAGACCTTTACACAATGAAAATTTAAGAGCTATAATTTCCTCAAACAAACCCAACGGATGTTTATCACCCGCTATTTGTGTGTGATCTTTGCCTATGCCGGGGTTTATCCGTGGACCACTGAACGATCAGATCAATCTGGAGTATTGTTGATTCGTGAAGAAATCAAGAAACCAAAGCAATTATCTAGGCAACAGCGAGATAACCACTCTTCTTGAGATCACAGCTAGGTACGATCTCAAGGGAAGGAACCGAGCTATGGATCTGACGAACTCCTCTTCCTTATATCGAAGAACTTGTTCCGATCTCCTCCTCCTCTCTAAAATTCATGCACCTCGGTCTCTAATTCAGCAGGACTTCGCCGACAATCGAGAATTTCAGATCTTTGTAAATGAAGGGCCTAAGGCTATATTTATAGGCTTCAGGAGCCTTATTTTCAGATAAGAATGAATGATTTGCTCTTATCCTCAGTTGTAACCACTTTATCACGTTCTTAGATGATATTAGATTAGTTAAAACAAATCCAGGTGGTTAACGGTCAAAAAACGGCTCAAAACTACGTAAAACTATTTTTTGGAGCGTGCGGACACCCGCGGTGTCTAGGTCATGGTCGAGACACCTCAGGTATCTTGGCCTTGGCCAAGACACTTACGGTGTCTTGGCCTCGGCCAAGACACTTGCGGTGTCTCCGCTAAGATCCGGGGTACTGTTTTGCGCGTCTCGTTTGTTTCCGTTGTATCTTCATCGTCCGAACTCGGAATTATGCCATTCAAAGTGTGTATGAAATTTGATGAGCAGATCTACAAGCTCCCACGGTTAAATCACATGTGGAGTAGATGGAACACAAGGGGTGCTTCGTCTTTCGTAAGCGAAGCATAGCTCCCGATCAGTTCGTATCTTTGCTATTCTGTAGTTCCGTTGCTTCACACGGTTCGTCGACTTACTTCATACGTTCATTGACATCAATTAAGCTTTTGTGACTCAGATAGTGACGTTCATCATCTTCTCTCTGCTTCGAGCTATGTGTGAGAGCTCGTAGTCAATTTTTGACGCCTACAGGGGCTAGAACTACTTAAAATAATCAAAGAATTTCTCTTATTGACCATGTTGATGGTAACTTCCGGGAGTTCGTCATCTCGAGCGACCGATCTTCTTTTGTGGAAATGTCTTGATTTGGGCTTCGATGCTTCATTGTAGATCCTCTCGAATACTGAGACCCTCTGTGGAGTGGTCTTGGGGCAGTTACATGCTGATAATACTGCCCTGATAAACCTCTCACAAGGGTAGTGAGAGTTCGTTTGTCGGGTATCTCTCTTTCGAGACTAACCCCTAGCCTGATAGTACAACTCATCGGCGTTGTAGCCGGAGCAACCTATTGGCTGTTTATCAGGTATAACGTTGTTTTCTGCTAGACACATTTTCTTCTGAATAAGTAACACCTTGTTGGCGTTTGCAAGAGTCACACGTTTGGAATCATACCTTTATGAGGGTGAAACCCTAACGGGCTCCTAGCCTTCTGTACGTACCCCTAAGCGAGCGGTTACAGAAATAGTCTTATTGGGAGGTCGTGTACGACCCCCAGCCTAAAGAGTCACTCAGAGTTTGTTCATCGGTCCCAAGCGTTCTTTGACAGAAGTTTTTCCTTGATCTTCGTGTAGAGGACCCAGGCGATCCTTCACTGGAATTTTGAATTTGGAGAGACCCATGCTGTCGTAGGGCTTCGTCGGAGGTGTGGGAGCAGGTTGAGTGGGATCTGAAGTTGACGAAGGCTGAATAGTAACTTCGTCTGCTTTTGTTAGGTGCTGATTTGACCTTTGGCATCTAAACCTGTTTATACTTAGGTGGTTTCTTAACTGCCTCTTCTTTCTGCATTTCTTGTGCTTTTCGCACAAGGATCCGGGCGTGCGCAAGAAGTGTGCGGCGCTTCTGAATGCACTCCTCTCGAGTGGAATGGTTCCGTTTGACACGAATCCATTCATTAGTAGGTGATTTGGATAAAAATCTCGAAGCTTGCTGTGGCGAGGTTTTGCCACTTGGCGTCTCCTGGACTTTAGATCTGCTTGGTAGCGGAGCCCATCCACTTACTCCAAAGCCTTAGCAAATTTATGGGCAAGACGTTGGCGGCACCTCTGATGATCCCTCTTTGATAAAGTTAGCACGCCTTTGGCAGTCAACTCCTTAATGGAGGCGGTATCCGAATCTGTAGCTTTGGCTTCATCGGACGCCGACGGATCATTGCGAGGTGCAACTGTAGCAGCGGTAGTGGTGAGATCGCCTTCTTGGGTCTTCAAATCTAAAGATTAGTGGATTTTCCGGGAGGAGAAGACCTTTCTACAATTGCGAGGAGAGGCGGATCTGGAGGAGGAGGAGACGTACTCCTCGAACTTCCGTTGGTCGAATTTGTATTCGATCTCTTCAGCCACAGAGATCTTGATCGTCGGCTATGGCATGACAGCCTTCGCAGTAAGGCTGTTAGCTCCCACTGTGGTCGCCAGTGAGGAGAGGCGGATATTGAGGAGGAGCAGACGTACTCCTCGAACTTCCGTTGGTCGAATTTGTATTCGATCTCTTCAGCCACGGGGATCTTGATCGTTGGCTACGACACGACAACCTTGGCAGTAAGGCTGTTAGCTCCCACTGTGGTCGCCAGCGTGTTCGCGTCAGAAATCAGTTTTATTCCTTTCGAATCCATTACAACTTCAGGTGTTACACGATTCAAAATAAAAGAAAAATTAAGTCTTTTTATAAGACTTTCCTTACAATGAAAAAAAATAGAAAGATTTCTTAAGAACACACACAGAGATCATTTATCGGCCTTCTGCTTGCGTGGGATCTTTGCCTGTGCCAGGGTTTATCCGTGGACCGCCTCGAATCATATCAAAGTACAAATTTCGTTGACTCATGAAGGAGTCGAGAAACCAAAGCAATTATCTCGGCAACAGTGAGATAACCACTCTTCTCAAGATCACAGCAACGGTGCGATCTCAAGGGAAGAATTAGGCTGTAGATCTATTGAACTCTCCTTCTTTATGCCGAAGAATTCGTTGAAATCTCCTCCTCTCTAAAATTTGTGGCTCTTCAGTCTCTAATTCAGCAGGACTTCGCCAAAGCTTGAGAATTTCAGATTTGATCAAATAAAAGCCTTAGGGCTGTATTTATAGGTTTCGGGAGCTCTGTTTTCGGATAAGAATGGCTAATTCACTCTTATCCTCAATTATAACCACTTTATCACGTTCTAGTATAACATTATATTAGTTGGAACAAATCTAGGAGGTTAACGGTTGAAAACGGCTCAAAACAGTATTTTTGGGTCTGCGGACACCTGTAGTGTCTCGGCCATGGCCGAGAGACTCACGGTGTCTCCGTAAAGGCCTGGGCACCGTTCAGGCATGCCCCGATCAAAATCGCTATATCTTTGTCGTCTGAACTTGGAATTACGTGATTCAAAGTGCGTAGGAAACATGATAAAGAGATCTACAAGCTCCCATGGTTGAATCATACATGGAGTAGACAAGACACGAGGGGTGTTTCGTCTTTCGTAAGTGAAGCGTAACTCCCGATCAGTTCGTATCTTCGTTATTCTGTAATTTCGTTGATTCATACGGTTCGTCGACTCACTTCATATGCTTGTTGAAGTCAAATAAACTTCTGTGACTCGGATAGTGACGTTCATTATCTTCTCTCTATCTTGAGTCACGTGTGGGAATCCGTGGGTAATTTTTGACGCCTACAATAGTTCACCAAACAGGCGAACCTCACCCGCAAGCTCAAGCAGGCAAACCTCACAAACAAACTCAAGTTCGCCAAATAGACAAACTTCACCAGACAATGAAGTTTACCCGAACAAATGAACTTTGCTTGATAATGAAGTTCGCCAAAATAACCAAGCTTCGCCTGACAACGAAGTTCGCCCAAAAAGACGAACTTCGCCAGATTAAGCAGGTTTGCCCGCCTAGGAAACTTCACCTGTATATGCAAGTGCAAGTTCACTAGAATCCAGTACTTGGTCCTTCTGACACTGAGGGTTGTACGCATCGACCCACTATGGATCTCAGAGAACACCTGACGTGCAAACGCACGCCTCGATGCTACTGTGAGAAGATCATCACAACAGTGCTCGCTGGATGTCGATGTGGTGCAACGTCAAGACATCCTCATCAAAAATGTAGTCATGTGAGAAAACAAGCTCTTGATGACTTGGATCTCCCAACTATAACTGTCAACATGACAGGGAAGTCCAAGGCGAAAAATTCATACTCTTCTGACGTTGAATTTTTGCTGGGATTAAAAAGCCTCCCCATTGAGTCTGATGGTGTCTTCCAGCATACCCGGATCAAAAAGGGGGTCATCATACCGCTTGATTACAAACAATTAGCCTCCGTTTCAGATGACGAGGATGATGATTGCTCGGCGGTAGCAACATCTCAGACCTTAAACTCAAGGCAAAGCGGGCGTACAAAGGTGCACATGGCTGAAATCTCTAATGATATAGCCAGAAAACTAGACGAGCACCAAGCAACAATTGACATGTAGCAAGGCACAATCAACAACATGAATGAGATGTTAGAAAAACTCCTGAACAAGAAGAAGAAAAAGAGGACATCACGGGCTCCTCTGAAATTCTCAATCAAGAGCAAAGAACGGGAACCTACTCCTCCACAAACAACGAAAGGAGAAAGAAATCTAGAGTCGCCCTCTGATTGGTCATCTAAATCTTCAGAAGGGACATCATATTCTGGTAACAATCTACAAGATAAGAGGCTTGATGAGTCCCAAAGCCAATTCAACGCCTTAAAAACTCTAGAAAAATGTGAATGAGCTAGGGGTCGTCAGGCCATATCCGGTCGAATGGGACTTTGTCCCCTATCCTCTGAAGTTTAAGTCGCTCGACCTCCTGCGGTTCGATGGCAAGTGTTCTCCTACCCAACATGTTTACTACTTCCAGGCACAAACTGGACACATAGTGGGGAATGATCCCATTATGACTCTACTATTCATTAGCACCCTCAAAGGAGTCGCTTTTGAATGGTTCCACAAGCTGGAACCAGGCTCTATCAAATCTTAGGCTGACATGGAAAGACTCTTCATGGCCAGATTCTTCGGTGATGACACAGATGTATCTATGGCCACCCTGCTAGCTGAAAAGCAAAAAAAGACAGAGTCTGTCAGTAACTTTGTCAAGAGATTTAGAAATCGGTTGTTGCATTGTCATGATCAAATATCTAAAATACATTGATCGAGATGTATCGCAGCAATCTCTCAATCCATATTTTATCCAAGATTGGAGCGGTAGAGACCCAAACTTGGAAAGAGCTTGCTCGCTAATGTGAACAGGTAGAAAACATGCTCAAGCAAATAGATACCGAGGAGCCATATGAATCCTAAAGAGGGGGTAACCAGAGCGACTTCACCTCTCAGAAACAATCAAATGGGAAGGATATTTTGGTGGTAGCGACCACTTCCTCCCCTAAATCTTCTTCGAAGCAGATGAGCAATTCTTCGGATAATCACTTCCAGGAGAAGTACGACTTCAATGATGAGTAAGTCGTCCCAATCCTCAAGTCCTTAATCAAGGCGAGGAAGATCAAACTCCCAGAATCAATGCGACCTGAGGAGATGTTGAGAACGGATGATCCCAACTACTATGCGTACCACAGGATGGTTTGTCATCCCACCTCTATATGCTACGTCCTGAAGGATAAGATCCAAGTTTTATTGGATGCAGGCGTTGTTACCCTTCAATCCTGATTATCGTTGGAGTGTGAGTAGTCTAGGTTTCTCTGAAAAACCATGTACTACCTCGATTCTTCTCTCTAACGAGTCATGACGACTCGAAGCTCGTTGTCAATCAGCTCTAAGGTGAGTCCAAAGTCAAACATGAGCATCTGACCCCTCACCAAAACTATCAAGTTAATGATTACCTCTGATAGTTATTTTTCTTCAAATTCCCTCACTAATCCTCCTCAATAGGATGGCGAAATCATAAAACTGTCAAGTTAATGATTACCTGTGATAGTTATTTTCCTCCAAATTTCCTCGCCAATCCTCTCTAATAGGATGACGGGTCCCCACAAAACTATCACGTTAATAATTACCTTTGATAGTTTAATTTCCTCCAAATTCTCCCACCAATCCTCCTCAACGGGATGGCGGGTTCGCACAAAACTATCACGTTAATGATTACCTTTGATAGTTCAAATTCCCACCAAATTCTCCCACCAATCCTCTTCAACAGGATGGCAGGTCCACAAAATACTATCATATTAACAATTAACTCTGATAGCTAGTTCTCCCGCCAATTCTCTTCAATAGGATGGTGGGTCTACAAAATATTATAACGTTAACGATTACCTCTGATAGTTAACTCTATCAAGTAGTGACCTACCGTGCGATGAGCCATTACTTGTCACTCGATCAGGATAGTAATCTACCGTGCGATGATTCCCTATCTGATCCATTCCGAATGTTCTATCTTTTTAGAACGATCGATGGTAGTGACCTACCATGCGATGTACCACTATTCCAATCACAGTCGTTATACACCTACATCACTGAACGACTTGATTATGTCCATACCATCATTCCTGCAAATGATGTTGTTTGTTGATAGTGGACTACCAATCGATGTGCCTTATCAACCCGAATAGCGACCTACCAAGCGATGAGTCGCTATTCAAATCTCTCGAGTGGCGAGCTTACCATGCGATGAGTCTCTCTCTTAAATTCTTAGGCTAAGTCGTCACACCAAACGACACAGCTAAACTCGATTTTGACTTAACCATTGTTATCATGTTCAAACACTTAATCCAATGTGACTAAAGATAGAGGAGAAATCTTAGCATTGAGCCTAAGGGAAACTCCATGACAACTTACCATGCTAAGGGTAAAAGCATAGCTAGTCCAACTCAAATGGCAGTTGGTAAAAATAAATCAAGTCCGTTGATAGCTGATGGTTCGCTAAAAATCCTAAGTGGCAATCATGAGCTGTGTCTGAAGGTTTCAACTTCGATAGAATGGCCAAGTTCACTGGAAGGCTCCTCGTCTCATCTGAATGGTGATACTTTTGCAGGATTTTTTATTCAAAATATTCCAGACCCCATGCAACCTGATTCGGGTCTGAAAACTTTGAAGGAGATTTTGTAGGCAAATAAAATTACCTTTATCCCTAACAGAGAAATTCAGAAGTTTGCCTGCAAGAATATTAACAAAAATAGTAAAAATGGACAAAAACTTTGGTAGGTTTGGTCGGTCCCGTCTCCTTGAGATAGTCGATTTTCATATATAATTCATCTAATTCCGACTTACAATTTGAAAGTTATGACTTGTTCTTCATAACAAGTTATTTTCCTCGACGCCTACGTAGACTTAAGTTCGCCTGAAGGCTGAGCTTCGCATGAAAGGTGAAGTTCACCCGCAAAGGAACACTAAACTTCGCCTACATGCTTAGCTCGCAAGTTAGCTAAGCTTGCATGAATGCTTCGCTTGCCCATACGAGTCAAGCTCGCCCGCAGGAGGTTCGCCCACACAATCCAAGCTCGCCAACAGGGTTTAAGCTTGCTTAAACGCTTAAGGAATTCGCATGTCAACCTCTCCTGTTTGCCTGGCTCGCCTGCAAGCTCGCATGTTCGTCAAGCTCGCCCGCAGAAGGTTCGCCCATACGAACCAAGCTCGCCAACAGGGTTTTAAGCTCGTCTGAACGCTTAAGGGGTTCTCTTGTCAACCTTGCCTGGTCGCCTAGCTCGTCTGCGAGCTCGCTTGTTCGCCTAGCTCACCAACAAGCTCGCTAGGCTCGCCAACCTCGCCTGCAAGCTCGCTAGGCTCGCCAACCTCGCCTGCAAGCTCATCAGGCTCGCCTGAGAGGTTAGAAACCGCCTACTTGAATTGTGGGAGTGGTTACGCCCACTTCCCATGATTCAAGGGGTCGGTTATGATCTTCTTAGCTATAAAAAGTCATTGGAGGAAGGGGGGGGGGGCTTGACTTTTTGGCTGCATAACTTTTAAGAGAGATTCAAAAGAACCGAAATCTTGCATTCTTGTACATTCGACATTGGTATTCAAGCTCGGGTGATCAAGCTCTTCTAATCAAACTTCTACCACGCGCTGAAGTTTGTTCGTTTGCAATCTCGTTCAAATCGTCCAAGGGAAGCAATCTCGTCACAAGCATCGAGAGAGGCATCCTATCGCCCCAAAGAACCCACGTTAAAAAAGGAGAGATCAGATTCATTCTCTCTGCTTCTGTGTAAAAGTGATTTTTGATTTGTTGTACCAATTCAATCAATACAAATCTTTAAAATCAATTTTATGACCTACAGATAGTTGTCCTTTTGTAACTTTAAATCAATCTTTAATTCCTATCTTCTCAACTTTATTTTCTCCATCTTTTACTTATTTTGATTTTTTTTCCTATTTGATTTTTTTTCTTCATGGTTTTGTTCTTTTCTATTTTCTATTTCTCCTCCTTGTTTTCTTTGTTTTCTTTTATTTGTTCACTCTCTTTCTCCCTTTTTGTTCTAGTTTTCTTTTATTTGTAAATAATCACACACTCTCTATCTCTCTGCACTTTCGCACCTCTTTGTCCACACATATTTCTAGAATCCAATTTAGAATTTTTCCAGCACACCTTCCTTATGGGATCAATATTATAACTATAATATAATATGATAGTTGTCCTTTTGTAACTTTAGTACATGTTTATTGTGGCACAATCATGAGCATAATTGAAAATCATCAAAATTAAAAAGATGAGACAAAAATTTTGATCTAGCTACTCTCTTTACACTATTTTTTTTTTCCGGCTTGACGAGTTGCTTTTCTTGGTCATACTAATCCTCCACGCGTCTTAGCAGAGAAAAAGGAGTCATACATGATGATGGTCTGTGAGTCGTTAATTTGGTCTCCGATGGAAAACAAGAAGGAAATTGGGGAAACATAAGGGCCACCGAATTTTTTGTCATCACTTTTACCCCTGTTTTCTTCTTGCTCTCCTCACAGATTTCGTTGCTATTTGGACTAAAATACTTCTCTAGAAGCTCTATGATTTGTCTATTAAGTATATATGTCTAACATACAATCTTACACAGAAGCCAAAAAATGATACTCCATATTAGAATAAATAACTTACTAGTAAGAAGAAGTTTCTTTATGTTTTACTTAGCACATTGACACGTGTGATGTATGCGCAAAATTATTTAATTATATGATTAATATTACATTTTGATATAATAGTTTAATGGTGATTTAATTTATGCAATTTTATTATTATGGAGCTTAACATAGAAAATATATCTTAAATTGCTATTTAGCAATTAAATCCATCCTTCAAAACAATATTGTTGAGTAGTTTTTCAAATGAAGGATAATATTAATTAGAGTAAGTGATTGGCATAAAAAAATGAGGATATATATTACAATTTAATAATATGTGTAGTGTCATTTGTTGATTTAGAATGTTCTAGAATAAGAAAGGATAAAAGGCAAGATAGAAAATAATTGTTTCACTTAGAAAATTATAATTTTAATTATGTGAGTTCCTACTCTCACGTCAATTTAGAATCTTCTAGAAATAAGAAATAAAAAGAAATAAAATGGGGAAAAAGTATCTTCCTTGTAAACTTACCATTTTATCATCCAACTTACAATATGAATGAGAAAAATGTTCAATACTCATCCAATTTTTACTATCCTTAATATGTTCATTATATAATAGTATAGATAGATATATCAAATGATGGCGGTCAATCATATAGATCAGAGTAATGTGCATTTTGTAAGTTATGTGACAAGGATAAATTAATTTTATCAGAATACCCCCATATAATAGTGATGCATGTCATTCAGGTGGGTAGAGGGTTAATGTGAACAAGAGAGAAATTCATAATGGAAAATGTAGACTTTATCGTTATGGTCAAAATCAACCCACTCCTGAAGAGTGGTTCTCGAAGGATTTGTATTTACTGTATAAAAGTCAATATAGATTCAAGTGTCTTATTCACTATAAATCGAAGATTCAAATCATAGAATTAACTTCTTTGGTGTCCTTTAATCATCGTTAACTCAATGATTATAGTTGAAAATTTTGTATATAATCCGTAAAGTTATTTTTAGTGGGTGCAAAGTAAATGAAGATGTGTAATTACTAAGATAATAATTTCTAATGAAAATTGTTAATGGATTTGGATCATCTCCATTACAAAAAAGTAGTGGATGGATCACTGTTTTTGATGACAACAATTGATTATTTAGAGGATAGTTTTAATTTATTCTAAGCAAGTATTTTGGTTGTACTTGCACAGGTAAGTCTTACATGCAGAATAAGTAACATTGAGAGGGTAGCTCTTACCTTACATGCAGAATAAGTAACATTGAGAGGGTAGCGGAAACCAAATCTTTATCATTAGCTTCGAAAGGAAGAGGTACGATTCTTTTTTTAATACTACTATAATGCACGTGCTTGCACATGAATGTACATGTTTTAAATTTTGAATTTTTTATTAAATAGTAAAACTATATGTTAATAAATTAAATTGTATAATAAGATTGCTTAAAAAGAAGTGTATAAATTAATTATTATTGTATAGTTACTGTAATTGAATAATTTTTTATAATGATCGCCCATTATTATAGTTGTTTATAAATAAGTCGCCAAATATAAAATTATTCTTAAATAAAATTGTCAATTCTATAATTTCTCTTAAATATAACCCTCCAACTTGAAAGTTGTTAACATAAATCTAAATTAAGTAAGTTGCATTAATATTGGTAGCTTTTTCCTGATGTCCTCTAGATAGTTACACTTGATACATACAATATATTGCAATAGTTACTTCTCATTATAATTATTTAATATGGTAACTTACATTAAATCTTTGTGAACTTTCAGCCATATAAACTTTTAAAATTACACTAAACCCTAATGATTTTTTTATTTCAAAGATGACCCCTAATAACTTTCTGAATTTTACAGATAACCTTGTAAATTAGAACCAGAAAATGGCATAAAAAGGTATTTTGAAAGTTATCAAGGTTTGGTGTAATTTATCTAAACGATATTAGGGGCTCTTTACAAAAGTTATTAGGGGTTTAGTGTGATTTCGAAAGTACATAGGATCTATTTACTGTAAAATGCTCAAAGTTAATGATGGTTTATTACAATTTACCATTTTAATATTATAATTCTTAGCCCAAGTTATACTATTAAAATAAGTATATTGTCTGTATGTTATAAAATATTTATTTAATTTAATTTTTTAATTATGCTATTAAATAATTTACTACTATAAATATTTTATACATTTTTATTATACTATTATTAACAATTAATTGTATTATTATTAATATTAAATATTTTTTATACAAAGTTTAGTTTTAATCATTACAAACTATAGATTATTCGGTATCATGTAATAATCTTTGAGAAAATATTCTAAAAATAATACTAAATTATTTATTTAATTTATTTAATAATATAATACTAAATAAATAGTGTAATTCGTAATTCATATGATATTATTCAAATAATTATACTATTTATGCCATTCAAAATTTATTCTATTTATTTTACTGCTCATCAAATTATAGTATAATTTTTAATAGTATTTAGTACTATATTATTCTATGTATACTATTATTTTAATTATTTTGTTATAATTCATAAATAATAATTATAATAATTTAATTGGTTACTACTAATAATTATGTATACTTATATTATAAATCATTTTATTTTATTATTTTTAAATAATTAACAGTTATAATATTATTAATTATTATAATTGTTTAGGAAGGTGAGGTCCGTAAGGAGATGCATAAATAATAAGAGATTACATTTATTTAATGAAAGATTAATTAGAAATAATAGCATAGTTAAAATTTATTAAAATTTAAGTGGGTAAAAAATGAAATCAAAAGTTTTAACACTCCAATCCTATTTTTATAGTAGTATAGATATAGATTTGATGTTTAGTCTCTAGATATTTTTTCTTTAGTCATATGCTTGTGCTTCTGAATTGAATTGAATATATATATAT
>BQKN01000129.1:34075-44402 GCA_022839385.1 Asparagus kiusianus | reverse complement strand
AAAAAAAGGAGATGTACAATAAATGGAATAAAATCTGTTCATGGCATAACATGAGGTGTATGTGTGTGTATTTTTCTACATGCCAACAAGAGAAGCTAGAGCATCAGAAAATAGGAAGTACTTCCAAAATTACAATACCAATTTGAAAATGGAAAAGAAAAAACAGTGGACTTTGTCACCGACCTTCAAAACTCTTTGGGAGAGAATTGATTTTAATTCAGTGTTGTCAAGTGATAGATCAAGTCAGAGTAATTGATGAGTGTAGGCGTCTAAAAATGCCAATGGGTGTCCGCACACAGCTCGAGACGGAAAGAAGATGACGAACGTCGTTATCCGAGTCTAGGAGGATTATCTGATGCCGACAAGTACATGAACCGAGATGACGAACCAACTGTGTCTCGTGCGCTCACCGGCCACCTCCAATTGGTCGTCACGCCTGTCGGTCAACTCGCGCGCGTCGGTCAGCTCCAAGTGACCAAACGCACTCGTCAGTCAAATCGTGCGCGTCGGTCAACTCCAAGTGCCATAAAGAACCCAACGAGCACATGAAGCGAGTCAACAAAGCATGCAAGTCAACGGAATGATGAAATACCCAATACAAGTCCGGAGAAGTCAGAAAGTGTGGAACACCTCAAAGTGGCCCGCAAAAATAAGAGGCATTTAGACCTTGCTACAATTTGAATCTGAAGAAACTCATAAGATAAAAGTTGTAGGTATCTTCATCAGCTTTCCAACGCATCTTGAACCAGCTCATTCCGAGGTCAGACGAGAGAGTTAAGGTTAAGACCAAAATACCGAAGGTGTCTCAAACTAACCCGCGCGGCAGCGGGTCGGATCCATCCGACCCGTGCGGCGGCAGGTCGGATCAATCCGATCCGTGCAGCGGTGGGTCGGATCCTTCTGACCCGTGCAGCAGCGGGTCGACAAGAGCCGACCCGCACCCACACGGGTCACATCAGTCCGTCTCGTGCCCAGAACTGCCCGTAACCTCCAAAACGTGTTTTTAGGCTGTTTCGATCAGTTTCTTCTGTTTCAGAGGTTCCTAACTGCCTAGATATCATCTACAAACATGGTTAAGACGTTATTAACTAAAGATAAGTCCAAATTACTCATTCTTATCCGAAAACCCCCAACCGAAGCCTATAAATACAGGCCTAGGAGCTCATTTCATAGGGGGATTATTATCAAGAGGGCGAGGTGCTGTCGGATTGAGGAATCAAAGGAGCACGAATTTACAGCGAAGGCAAGTCAGATCCCGACGAACTTCAGCATAAATAGGAAGGCTTTCGAAGCATCTGAACCTGTATCTCCCCCCGTCCGTTCGTTCCTCGAGATTAGGCTTGGTCTTAATCTCGAGAAGAGCTACTGATTTCGCTTGGTCGATTTTAGAGATTCAAGCGAATACTTCCTTGGTGAAGTAGGAGCTTTGTTAATTTTCTATCAACCAGATCTGATCCGTAGGCGGTCCACGGATATCGACGTCCCCGGCATAGGTAAAGATCCCGTACAAACAGAAGACCGATAAATGATCTCTCTGCGTTTGTTTGATAAAGTTGTAAACTTTTTATTTTCATTATGTAATAAGATCTTATAAAAAGATTAACTTTTTATTTTATTCGAGTTTATTATAATGACCAAAGTTGTAATAGATTCAATGGCAATGAAAGCAACTTTTAAACCAAACAAACTGGCGATCACAGTGGGAGCCAACAGCTTCGCTGCCGAAGCTATCGTGTCGCAACCTCGGATCTGCATCCTGGTTGAAGAAGTGGTCGAATATGAGTTCGACCAACTAAAGTTCGAGGAGTATCTGTCGTCCTCCTTTTCCAGATCCTTCGCCTCTCACAAGCATAGGAAGATCAAGGCCCCCGTTGCTTCTGCCCTCTCGCTTTGCAACGCCCCCCTGGCCTCCAACAAGGCCGGATCTACAGATCTGAACTCCTTGTCAATCAAGGAGTTGAGTACAAAAGGTGCGCAAATCCTATCAAAGAGGGCACGCTAAAGGCGAAGTTAACGCCTCACGCGTCAGCTTGCTAAGGCTTTGGAGCCGATAGACGTGATCCGTTACGATGCGGATCTGAAATTCAAGGAGCATCGAGCACCCCAACAACGAGCAGATGTCCTCTCCTCCAAACCAACAGCAAGTGAATAGATCCAAGTCAAAAGGATCTGTTCAACACTTAAGAAGCGAATCCAAAAGCACCGTGTGTTGCTTGTGCACGCGCGAATTCTTTTGCAAAAGGCACAAAAGGTGCAGAAGAAGGACATAACCAAGAAACAATCAAGGCTACATCAAACTTGGAGGTCAAAGTCCGAAACAGCGGCCGTAAAGATCGAAAAACACGGGTCACTTCAATCTGACCCTCCAAGGCGCGGATCTCTCTAATCCGACCCTCCAAGGTGCGGGTCACTTCAATCTGACCCTCCAAGGTACGGGTCACTTCAATCCGACCCTCCAAGCCACGGGTTACTTTAATCCAACCCTCCACGACGCGGGTCACTTCAATCAAACCCTCAAAGACATGGGGCACTTCAATCCGACCCTCCAAGCCGTGGGTCACTTCAATCCGACACTTCAAGCCGCGGATCACCCAAGTCTGACTCGCACCAGGGCCGAGACAGGAGACACTCTGCACCCGTCTTGCTGATTTTGTCGAGTTCTGCCCCTACTCTAATTGATCCTATACTTCCAATGAAGCCTCGTGATATTGTAGACTGGTTCAAAAGCAAGAAGACAATGGTAGATCGTCTGAGTCCTTTGCACAAGGATCAAGGCAAAGTTTTGATCAAAGAACGCTTGGGCCCATTGACTGAACCCTGAGTAACTCATCAAGCTGGGGGTTTCACACGCCCTCGCAACAAGTCAGAGACTCCCTATACTGGAAAAATCCCTATAACTGACTGCATTGCATTGCATGTCGAAGTCCAGGAGCCCGTTAAGGTTCTACGCTCACGAAAATGTAGCCTTGAACGTGTGACTCCTGAAGACGCTAACAAAGCGTTGAGTCCCCAGAGGGAAGAGTATTCGTCTGACGATGACGTTATACCTAGGGAGTCATGCCAACACACGATAGATTGCTCTGGTCATCATGCCGATGAGTTGTACTATCGGGCTGGGGGTACGAACAGATCTCAAAAGAGAGATACCCGGGAGATGGACTCTCACTATCCGTGCGCCAATGTTATCAGGGCAGTATTATCAGCGTGTAGCTACCCCAAGACCGCTCCACAGAGGGTCTCGGTATTCAAGGTGTCTCCAATGGAATGACCAAGTTCAAACCAAAGCGTTTCCGCAAGAAACGATCGGCTGTTTGAGATGACGAATTCCCAGAAGTTACCATCAATATGGTCAATAAGGGAAAGTCCCCGATTGTTTCAAGTGGTTCTAGCCCCGACTATTCTCTAGGAAGAAAAGTTAATTCAGGAATAGCCCAACTGATGTCTCGACTCCACCTGGAAGCGGTCGGACCTAAACAATCCGTAGTCACAGTGAATGTGGCTGATAGGGGAAAGTTGATTCAACCCTCTGGTTCTGACCCTCACATATCACATCGTCTAACCCGGTTGCAATCGGAAACTATTAGACAAAGGGATTATCAGAGGATGCAGAAGGAATTATCCTCAGATGATGAAGCATTAGATGCTAACTCTGCAGTCGCTTCTGACAATACGGTATTCAGCCCAGGTCAATCCAGCGAAGCATTCATGATCAATACCGAGCAAATGGCTAAAATTATCGAGGATGCTTTGACTAAGCAGAAGCAAGCATTCAAGTTCGAAATGGAAATGGCTATGTTGCGGATGAAGGAAGAGCATGACCGACAGATTCAAGCTCTATCCAATCAACTTGGTGAATCCAGCCGCCGCACCCAGAACGCCGCAGTCGACAGCAACCCAGAAGTGGATGAAATCATCATGACCGACGTACCCCCTAAAGATAACAATGTTGGGGGTGGTCCCACCGAAGATAATAACGCTAGGGGTGACCTCGTTGTTCCTCTCATAAATCGTCTAAAGTACGATACAGATGAGGACGAAAATATGAAGGACCTAGAGAGCAAAATCGGCGCTCTAATGTCTGCTCGAGAGATAAAGAGGACCGGTATCTCGTGTCCTTACCCGAGAGAATGGGATTCAATACCGTATCTGGTGAAGTTCAACTTGATCAACTTCACACCAGATAATCACATTTTATTACAATTTTATACCCTCATTATCTATTTTATATGAATAAATATACCACTAATGATTGTTTTTATCTTTTAATTACAGGTTAATGAAGAATAAATCTCAAACTCTCATCTCTCAACAAAAGCCCTTGATTTAATGAAGAAATGAAGCCCATGAAGCCAAACAATTTCTTTCAAATATTTTATGAAGTATTAAAAGCCCAAAATGCAAAGAAAATGTCAAAAGGCCTAAACCCAAAGCCTACAAGAAGAAGGATTTTCGGAAAAGCAACCAGAGTGCACTGGGCATATCGATGGCGGCATCGATGCCAGCATCGATGGCGGCATCGATGCCAGCATCGATACCTCTATCGATGCTGGTATCGATGCCATCGTCATTCTGTTACGAATCTAAGGCTAAAATTTATGGTTTTTGGATAAGATTTTGATCCAATGGCTCTCATTCACTGAAGTTTACTATAAATAGGGGTAGAGAGTGAGGGGTTAGAGGTGTGAAAATTTTTGTAACTCCTTTTGGAGAGGATAGCTACTCTTAATTGAGAAGGCCTTCCAAATTTGTAATTTTTTGTTACAATTAATAATAATAATTTTTTTACCACTTTAAATATTTCTTCTCTTTGTTGGATGATGAAGATGAAGATGAAGAATTATTTAAAGGTTTGCATTTTTTTTCTTTTTCTCTTTTATTTCTTTTTTATTGCTTATTAGTTTAGATTTATTTCTATGCTTATAGTTAGATTTTATTTTCTTGTTAAATAGCCAAGAGATTAGAACCCTCTTACCTTAGATTTATTTCATACTTATAGATTAGATTTATTTCATGCTTATAGAGTAGATTTATTTTCTTACATTTAATTCTTGCAATTTATTTTGTAGTTTAGATTTTGTAATTTATTTTGTAGTTAGATTTTAATTTCTTATACTATTCACCTTGAGGCTAGAACCCTCTTGGGTTTAGTTTTTCTTTTTGTTTATTTTTATTTTGTTTGATTCTCCTTTAGGCTAGAACCCTCTAGGGAATCACCCTTTTCTAAAGAAGTGGGTTTAATTTTAGATCACTCATATCTATAAATGAATCCACCATCTTTAATTTCTTGCATTTTCTTTTATTCTTAAATTTTATTTTTTCATTCTTGATTTTCATTTGTTTCTCGATTTTATTTATTCTTGCCTTATTGATCACATTCATTCTTTGTCACATCCACTCTCACTTACATTTTGCGCATATTTACGCACCATTTTTACTCTCTCAATCTCTTCACAATCACATTCACTCATCACTCCTATTTGTCATGCACACAACATAAGAACCGATTTTATATTTTCTCCTACAAAACACCTTTCTCGTGTGATCGATAACTTTTTATACTATAACTTGATCAATTGTGCATTTGCAATTTTGGTACATAATTATGCCGCATCAAGTTTTTGACGCCGTTGCCGGGGAGGGTGCTTAAGTAGGTTTTAATTATTTTGGTTCTTTAACTTGTGTGTTTATTTTGAAGGAAACGCTTGGAGCTTGAAGATCGCGGATTGAAGAACTAGGAATTGAAGATTTGCTTTCGGGTAAGTTTTCTTTCTAGCGTTTTCAATTCCATCCCTTTTAGTTAGCTTCATAATTAGAGACAATTAGGATTTAAAAAAAAATTTATTTTTGTTGACCATAATAAAATCCACCCTCTACTTTGACATTTACTAACAAGATAATAAATTCAAATAATTTCTCCTTCTCATTTGTTTGATTGTTAACCCTAATTAAAAAAAATTTCCATCCTTTTTAATTGCTTTTAATTCATAGGGTTGCATTTTATATTGTTAGTAGGAATTCACCAAGTGATTTGAGTATCTTGATTTGGCACACACTTAAAAATATTTTTAAGGGCAAAACCCCATAATCTAGATAAGGTGAGGGATTTCATCACCCTTTCCTTAGCCCACAAATCACTAATTCCTCACTTCACAAACCCAAGCCTTCTAAAACCCATTAGACGTTGGCCCCTAAGGACTCGAGCTCAATAAGGAACAAGAAATCTTTAAGTGAACCGGTTTAAGTTTTCTCAGAATAGTTGGTGTCTAAGGTAAGGTTTAGGGGTTGCGTAAAGCGCTCCGTAAGAAACGAGGTACTTATTTGATCTCTGATCACCCTTTAGTACTATCCTTACCTAGCTAACTACCTAGGTAAAACTTTAATCTTTTCATTGTAGGAGTTTTTAGTTAGGAGCTGGTCTAGTGAGTTAGGCTAAACCCTAGAATTAGAGTGATTGAAAAGTGATTGCTTTGATTTGTTTTAGTTAGGATTTTTTTTTTATCCTTTTCTTCTCATAAAAAAAACTAATTTCCTTTCTTTCTTTAAAAAAAAGGAGTATAAAAGAAATAGTTTTGGTGTATGCAACAATGGATTAGGGATAATACACGTCGATTAATTTGCTTTGAACCAATCATAGAAATGGAGCATCCTAATCCACCCGTTCTTCATGATATGTGCTAACCCATTAGGAATGCAATCCCCTCTTGCATTAGGCTCCCCGAAACAAATGGAATAAATTTTAAGCTTAGGCCGCATTACATAAACATGCTTCCTAAATTCCTTAGAAATGAAACAGAAGATGCATATATTTTTATCTCGGAATTTGAGGAAGTGTGTATTATGATTAAAATAAGAGAATTAACAGAAGATGCGATCAAACTCAGATTTACTCCATTTGCTCTCAAAGACAAAGTAAAAAAATGGCTGTATAGCTTACCCGTAAATTCCATCACTACTTGGGAGGAATTTATCACCGTTTTTCTTAAGAAATTTTTTCCTATCCATAAAACGGTGAAGCTAAGAAATAGCATCATGAATTTTAAAATTGTCCCGGGAGAACCCTTTTGGAAGTATTTTGACCGATTTAAAGATCTTCTCATCCAATGTCCTCATCACGGTTTAGAAAAATGGCGATTGTGCCAAATAATTTATGAAGGATTAGATTATTCTGCAAAAACTTTCTTAGAATCAATGTGCCACGGGGATTTCATGAGGAAAAACGTTGATGAAGCTTGGGAGTTTTTAGAGAGTCTTTCTGAAAAAACCATGCAATGGGAGCACTATGATGACCGAGTGTCATCAGTTCTCCAACCTAAATCCAGTGGTATTTCCTTAGAGTCGAACATTGCATCTGAAGCTAAGATGGCCACAATCATGCGTAGGTTAGAAGCTTTAGAAATCAAGGAAAGAGCCACGGCTCAAATCAATCAAGTTTCAGCCTCAGGATGTCACAACTGTTTGTCACCATCTCATATTTCAGAAGAATGTCCTCTCTTAGAAAATAATCAGCCATTAGGAAAGGTCAACGCTGCATTCCAGCGTTCTGTAAATGATCAATTCTCTCCAACTTACAATCCAGGTTGGAGAAATCATCCCAACTTTGCATGGAATCAAGGAAATTCTCCCGGAACTCAAAACTTTACTCCCACTTCGACCTAACATTTTCCTAGGGGAAACATAGTTCCTTTCAATTCTCATCCACAATATCAACAACCCAATCTGCCGTATTAAAATCAGTCTCCTCTTCATCAAGCTATAATTCTAACTCCTCACAATCCAGATCAGGATAAACGTCTCAATGTCTTGAAAAGGGGTTTGGAAACCATAATTAAGGCCTCCACTCAAACCACGAATATGTTGACTCAAACGTCCAGCACTCTAAATTCCTTTATGCAATCAACCAGACAAATGCTCAACTCCAACACTCAAGCTATAGCTAGATTAGAATCCCAGCTTGGTCAACTAGCTAGTGCCATGAGTGAAAGAGAGAAAGGAAAATTTTCGAGTCAACCCGTGGTCAACCCTAAGGACACAGGATACAGTTCATCCTATGTAGCTCAAGTGAATGCAATCCATTCACTTCGATTAGGTAGACAGGTCTATAATCAAGTGAGAACTCCTCCAAGTTAAACTTTTGATCCAGTACAAATTCCTTCTCCTTCTCCTTCTGATGAATCTATTCAACAATCACCCTCCTCAGATGATCAAGAACCTGAACCGGAACCTGAGCCTGCTTTTGATAGGTTTAGACCAGTTGCTCCTTTTCCAGATAGACTCAAGCTTAGGAAACACTCCTGTCAAGAGGAGAAGATCCTAGAAACATTCAAGCAGGTTAAGGTCAATATTCATCTCTTAGATGTAATTGAACAAATTCCATCTTATGCTAAACTTTTAAAAGAATTATGCACTAAGAAGAGGAGAATAAATGTTCCAAAGAAAGTCTTTTTAGCCGCCAATATCAGTGAAATGCTATCAAATCTCATACCTTTGAAACGTAAAGATCCAGGTTCCCCCATTATTTTATGTATCATTGGTAATACTCACATTGATAAGGCGTTTTTAGACTTAGGGGCCAGTGTCAATTTGCTTCCATATTCAGTCTACCAGCAATTGGGTCTAGGTGTTCTGAACCCAACCAAATGCACCTTACAGTTGGCTGATAGATCTGTTAAGGTCCCTATGGGTGAGTTAGAGGATGTTCTGATTAAGGTTGGAGATTTTATTTTTCTAGTAGATTTGTAGTCTTGAAAACACAGCTTGTTTCTAATCCCAAAGGACAGACACCTGTCATCTTAGGGCGACCTTTCTTAGCCACTTCTAATGCTCTCATTAACTATAGAACTGGTCAAATAAAGCTGTCCTTTGGGAATTTAACTGCTGATCTTAATATTTTTAATCCAGGGGACCAGCCAAATAATCAGCCTCTAGAAATAAATTACATTCAGGAAAGATCAGAAGAAGAAGAAGAAGAAGAAGAAGAAGAAGAGTCTGATTTGAGTTTTGAGAAAATTTTTGATGAAGAGTTAGAGTTTTTAGAAGAAGCAGATCAGGTCCTTGAGAATAATGAAACTGTGTTAAACATTTGCTGCTTTGAATTAAATTTTGAAGAACTCTTTCTTGATGAACTTAGATTTTTGGAGAATAATCAACAACCAAATTTTCAAAACTCTATAGAAGAATTGGTTGTTAGAAAACAAAACTTCACATTACAAGAGTCTAAGTTCATTAAGAAATACAAAATGCATGACACCAATAATATCTACCTTACTCTGTTGCAAGAATTATTGAACATCCCGAAATGCTTGGAATTTCACATTATTGATTATATCATTCTGAATTTATTTAAAATCCGGGGAAGAATTTTCAACAATAAGGCAGGATTCAATGTAGAATACGAGCTCTTCGTGTTGAACACTTCATTCTACATTATTTGTTTTGTTTATTTCAGAATAATAAAAAGAATTTATTCTTCTCTCATTTGAGAGTTTCTTGTTCAGTTGTAAAAAAAGAAAAAAAGAAAAAAAGAGAAAAAAACAAAAAAAAGAAGAGAATAATAAATTTTCGATTCTATCCTCCTCAGACCAAAGGTAATTGCAGATTTTTATCAGCTGATCAAATGTAAGTGCTTCACTTTTTATCTGCTTTACTTTGTGCATCATAGAGTTTGCATTGAGGACAATGCAAAATTTAGGTGTGGGGGTGGGAATTAGTTATTTTCTCTCTTTATTTTATATTTTTAGTTACATTTTTGTCATTTTTTCCTTTTCCTTAAAAAATTATAAAAATATTGTCACTTGCCAAATTGATAGAGTTATGTAATAATTGATTTATTTGATAAATTTTAAATTTTCTAATCTCTAGTTTGTTATTTACTCAAGTTTACCTTTTATGATAACTCTAAATAAATTTCTTAAGAAATAATTTTTCAAAGTAGTATACTTTACTTAAGCCTTAACTTAGATTTTTATTTAAAATAATGGAATGCATACTTAGTTTAGAGTTAAAAATAATTTTTCAAAGTGGCTTGACTTACATATTTTTCAGAATATATACATATATACATATAAAAAAATATTGCAAAAAGAAGAGTGCGAAAAATGGGCACCAAAAGGGGAAAAACTCTTAAATTCAAAGTAATTCCATCTTATAAAGCCTAAGCTGATCGAGTAATTAAACCCAAGGAGTATTTCCATACTTAATGACCTAAGCCCAATCAGGTTGGGATCCATTGGCCCAAAACTCGTTAAATGGTCGTTTAGAAAGCCCATTAAAGTAGAAAAAAAAGAATCACCAAGGAAGAAAGAGTTATATATATATATATATATATATA
>BQKN01000129.1:0-33975 GCA_022839385.1 Asparagus kiusianus | reverse complement strand
AAAAATAATAATAAATAAATAAATAAATAAATAAAAATACTAATAAATGTTATATTTGTATATATGGTCTTGGAAAATATTTTAGATCAAGCAACTTGAATATTATTTTAAACAAAGAGTTAGCATGTTCTTTTCAAAAGTTTTAAATTAAATTTCTAAGTTTGGCTTGGTTTTGTATTGCTATAATGAGAAGATTTTCTAGGAAATTTACCTTAGAGTTATATATAAAAATGTTTTCTTGAGTAATAACTAGCATCAATTATCAAGTAAATTTAGTTATTTACTAACTTCTTTAATTTGGTAATATGACCGAATTTTGTGGGTATATTCACTACAAACCCTCACGAGACTATAACTCGTCCACTAGGGTAACCTAGGGGTTTAAAGGCTTGTTGTATGCGCTAAATACAACGGGTATTCCTGCGAAAGTGAGTTTGGTTTTCTTTCATTTTTCTTTCTTTTCTAGAGGACTAGAAGAAATTTAGGTGTGGGAGTATTTGATAATCACATTTTATTACAATTTTATACCCTTATTATCTATTTTATATGAATAAATATACCACTAATAATTATTTTTATCTTTTAATTACAGGTTAATGAAGAATAAATCTCAAACTCTCATCTCTCAACAAAAGCCCTTGATTTAATGAAGAAATGAAGCCCATGAAGCCAAACAATTTCTTTCAAATATTTTATGAAGTATTAAAAGCCCAAAATGCAAAGAAAATGTCAAAAGACCCAAACACAAAGCCTACAAGAAGAAGGATTTTCGAAAAAGCAACCAGAGTGCACTGGGCATCGATGCCAGCATCGATGGCGGCATCGATGCCCGCATCGATGCCAGCATCGATACCCCTATCGATGCTGGTATCGATGCCATCGTCATTCTGTTACGAATCTAAGGCTAAAATTCATGGTTTTTGGATAAGATTTCGATCCAAGGGCTCTCATTCACTGATGTTTACTATAAATAATGGTAGAGAGTGAGGGGTTAGAGGTGTGAAAATTTTTATAACTCCTTTTGGAGAGGAGGGCTACTCTTAATTGAGAAGGCCTTCCAAATTTGTAACTTTTTGTTACAATTAATAATAATAATTTTTTCATCACTTTAAATATTTCTTCTCTTTGTTGGATGATGAAGATGAAGATGAAGAATTATTTAAAGGTTTGCATTTCTTTTCTTTTTCTCTTTTATTTCTTTTTTATTGCTTATTAGTTTAGATTTATTTCTATGCTTATAGTTAGATTTTATTTTCTTGTTAAATAGCCAAGAGACTAGAACCCTCTTGTCTTAGATTTATTTCATGCTTATAGATTAGATTTATTTCATGCTTATAAAGTAGATTTATTTTCTTGCATTTAATTCTTGCAATTTATTTTGTAGTTTAGATTTTTCAATTTATTTTGTAGTTAGATTTTAATTTCTTACACTATTCACCTTGAGGCTAGAACCCTCTTAGGTTTAGTTTTTTTTTGTTTATTTTTATTTTGTTTGATTCGCCTTTAGGCTAGAACCCTCTAGGGAATCACCAATTTCTAAAGAAGTGGGTTTAATTTTAGATCACCCATATCTATAATTGAATCCACCATCTTTAATTTATTGTATTTTCTTTTATTCTTGAATTTTATTTTTTCATTCTTGATTTTCATATTTTTCTCAATTTTATTCATTCTTGCCTTATTGATCACATTCATTCTTTGTCACATCCACTCTCACTTACATTTTGTGTCTATTTACGCATCATTTTCATTCTCTCAATCTCTTCACAATCATATTCACTCATCACTCCTATTTGTCACGCACACAACATAAGAACCGATGTTATATTTTCTCCTACAAAACACATTTCTCGTGGGATCGATAACTTTTTATACTATAACTTGATTAATTGTGCACTTGCAATTTTGGTACATAATTATGCCGCATCAAGTTTGTGGGGTGAAGTTCAACTTGATCAACTTCACACCGTTCGACGGGAAGGGATCGCCCACTCAACATCTGATCTACTTCAAGTCTCACTTGGGAGCGATCTCCAGCAATGAAGCCCTGATGGTTCGGTCATTAGTTGGCACCCTTCGCGGGCCTGCCTTCGATTGGTACCGCCGTCTCAAGTCCGAAAGTATCAATAGCCGGGACGACTTGGAAAACTTGTTCCTCGCCCATTTCTTTGATAATGACGCCGAGGTGTCAGTCAGGACACTCTTCGATGAGAAGAAAAAAGACGTAGAAATAGTTGTCGACTTTGTTAAACGCTTCCGGAGCAAGGCGATAAATTGTTAAGATCCGATCATGGAGGAATTTATTCTATAAACTTGCCACAACAACCTCTCTTTGGACGTGTTAGGAGTTATGGGATTAAACCCGTCCAAGACTTGGAAAGACTTAAAGGTACGCGGCGAACAAGCCGAACGCTTCCTCAGAAGGAAGAAGACCGAAAGAAGCCAACAGTCAATGCATGTGGTTGCTGGTAATGATAATCAGACGTCACAACCACACCCTCAAAAGCAGCAAAGGACTCCAGATCCGAGACTCCAAAAAGAGTACTCTTTCAGTGATGAGGAAGTTCCAGATATTTTTGAGTACCTCCTGAATAACGATGAGATTGAGCTACCACCTATTAAAGATCAGGAGGGAGCTAAGAGGATTACGGACCCAAACTACTGTGCCTACCACAGGAGGGTTCTCCATCCTACTGAGGTTTGTTTCGGTCTAAAGAACAAGATTCAAGCTTTAATCAACTCTGGTGCCATAAAGCTTGAATAAGCCGAATGACGGTGCAACACTCCGAAGAGTATACGAGTATAAACTGCTCCTCGATACTCCAACAGGTATATGAGTCTAAACTATTTCCTTTCTATGACGGGAAGTTCCTAGAGAGTATTACACATAATATTCTTAAGGATAATCCGATCATGCAACTGAATATAATGATAAACCCAGTTTTGTAAAGAAAGCTGGGGGTGGATGATTCATGTAACGGGAAGTTCCCGAAAGAATGCTACATGTAACTTTCTTAGGGATAACCCGATCTTTACAAACAAAGTGATAAACACTAAACCCCCACTGTGATTTCCAAACACTCCTTTGCTGAGATGAGATTCGATCACTTCGTTGGATTAATCTTCCCTCACAAAACTCCCATTGGTGTTTGACGACTCACAGTCTTCCACCACAAAATCCCCACTGATCAGACTAATTGATGATGGGACCACCAAATTTTCTTTTGGTTGAATCCACTCAAACTTCTAATGCGTCTGTGCACTTAACATTCCCATTGTTAAATTCCAGACATAGTACTTGGAATTTTAATATCCTGATCATTGACTATTGTCAAACCCCTCCGTGTTAAGTATTTGTCACTTAACATCAGGAACCCGCTCTGAATGATTTGTACAAGTCAACACTCTCGGTCAACTCGCGCGCTCACCGGCCACCTCCAATTGGCCATCACGCCTGTCGGTCAACTCGCGCGCGTCGGTCAGCTCTAAGTGACCAAACGCACTCGTCAGTCAGATCGCGCGCGTCGGTCATCTCCAAGTATCATAAAGAACCTAACGAGCACATAAAGCGAGTCAACAAAGCATGCAAGTCAACGGAATGATGAAATATGCAATACAAGTCCGGAGAAGTCAGAAAGTATCGAACACCTCAAAGTGGCCTGTAAAAATAAGAGGCATTTAGACCATGCTATAATTTGAATCTAAAGAAACTCAAAAGATAAACATTGTAGGTATCTTTGTTAGATTTCCAACGCATCTTGAACCAGCTTAATCCGAGGTTGGACGAGAGAGTTAAGACCAAAATACCGAAGGTGTCTTAAACTGACTCGCGTGGCGGCGGGTCGGATCCATCCGACCCACGCGGCGGCGGGTCGGATCCATCCGACCCACGCGGCGGCGGGTCGGATCCTTCTAACCCACGCGACGGCAGGTCAGCAAGAGCCGACCCGCACCCATGCAGGTCACATCAGTCTGTCTCACGCCCAAAACTGCCCGTAACCTCCAAAACGCTTTTTTAGGCTGTTTCGATCGGTTTCTTCTGTTCCAGAGGTTCCTAACTGCCTAGATATCATCTACAAATATGGTTAAGCCGTTATTAACTGAAGATAGGCTAAATCACTCATTCTTATTCGAAAACCCCCTAACTGAAGCCTATAAATACAGGTCTAGTGGCTTATTTCACAAGGGGATTATTATCAAGAGGGCGAGGTGCTGCCGGATTGAAGAGTCAAAGGAGCACGAATTTACAGCGAAGGCAAGTCAGATCCCGACGAACTTCAGCATAAAGAGGAAGGCTTTCGAAGGAACCCGTATCTCCCCCCGTCTGTTCGTTCCTCGAGATTAGGCTTGGTCTTAATCTCGAGAAGAGCTACTGATTTTGCGTAGTCAATTTCAGAGCTTCAAACAAATACTTCCTTAGTGAAGTAGGAGCTCTGTTAATTTTCTGTCAACCAGATCTGATCCGTAGGCGATCTACAGATATCGAAGTCCTCGGTACAGACAAAGATTCCACACAAGCAGAAGACCGATAAACGATCTCTCTACATTTGTTTGATAAAGTTGTAAACTTTTTATTTTCATTGTGTAAGGAGATCTTATAAAAAGATTAACTTTTTATTTTATTCGAGTTTATTGTAACCAAAGTTGTAATAGATTCAATGGTAATGAAAGCAACTTTTGAACCATATATATATATGAGCATACAAATGGCTTATATCAATGATTTATAGGATATGAGTTGTTGAATATATATATATATATATATATATGAGCATACAAATGGCTTATATCAATGATTTATAGCATATGAGTTGTTGAAAATTAAATCTGAATTGTAGTTTTTCCTTCAAATTGGTTGAAACTTAAAAGAAATTCAAAATAATGGGTGGTTGACTTTTATTTCAAAATTTAAAATTCAAAGGTAGATAGTTTCAACCCTCATTCTCTCCTTTATAATATTTCTCTTTTATAATATCCTAAGTAAAAGGAGAAAAATAAAAGGTTGGCTTGCCAAGTGAGCATATGGATATTTTTTATTTCAAAATTTTAAATATAAAACTAGTAGTTTAATCATCAAACTCTCCTTTGTATTTTTCTCTTTTTTATAATATTTAATAAATAAAAAAGGTTATGAAAAATATTTATGCTAGATGTGTCACAGCAACAAAATATCTCATCGATATAGGGCCTACAAAGATTTTGCTAACTAGAAAGGTCATCTTTTTTTTTTGGTCAATGAAAAATTTTATTCACTCACCAAATTTGTAACTTTTATGTACATCATGTTACTCTAAAAATGAGATATCAGCTAGACAAAAGATGATAGAAAAAAAAACAGAGAAAAAAACACAATTATCACCTACACTTAGCTGCTATAGTGAGGAGAGCCAAACTTTTTCTTCAGCTGGGATTGGGGAACTGAGAAGAATAGTTAAGATATCCACTTTAATGCTTTTAATCAAATGATCACTGCTTCTGGTCTGACCTTTGAAAAATCTGTCATTCCTTTCTCTCCAGATAGTGTATACAGCAGTGGAGAGAGTCATTCTTTTGATTCTTTGAGTGATACCCTTTCCCTTTAGCCTGGAATTATACCAATCTAGTAATACCCTCCATTCCGATGCCCTCCATTTAAATTTCAACTAGTCCATGATGGCATTCCAAATCCTGTTAGAGAAACTGCAATAAAAAAACAGATGACTGCGGCTCTCCATACAAGCACCTTCACACAAATAACATTTATTTGTTTGGATGATCCCCCTTTTAATTAATCTATCTTACGTTAAGAGCTTGTCTTGAACTGCTAGCCATGTAATAAAAGAGTGCTTTGGATGGCAAAATTTCTCCCAGACTGTCATATACCAACTTACTTCTGCTGTAGCTGGGGATAGAATAGAATAAAGGTCAGAGAGATGAATTTTTGAGTTGTTATAGCAGGAGCTGATAAGTTTCTTTATATTATCAACTCCCCCCCCCCCCCCCCCAAGTAATCAAAGCCTTGTCTCTAACTTTAAGCATTTGTTTCCATACCCATGAATCTCCAGACTTCACATTCACAGACCAAATGTCACTGTTTTTGATGTAGTTTTCATGAATCCACTTTATCCACAAAGATTCCTTATTTGTATGAATATACCAGATAGTTCTCAATGCAGCAGCAGTGTTCCACTGGGAAGCAGAAAAAATACCAAGGCCTCCATTCTTTTTTCCAGTGCAAACTTTTTCCCAATTCACAAGAGGAGGTTTAAATTTCTGATCAGAGTTGCCCCACAAAAAGTTTCTAAAGAGCTCATCAATTCTGCGCAAGACCTTAACTGGAAGAATGTAGCAAGAAGTCCAGAAAATTTGGATGCCCAGGATGACAGTTTTAATAATCTGCAATCTACCAGCATATGACAGCTTTTTAAGCTTAAGCCAAGCTTGAAACTGACCTGAAATCTTAATGAAAAGTGGACTACAGTCTATATATGACATTCTTTTACTTATAAGAGGCAGACCAAGGTATTTGATTGGTAAACTTCCCTCAGGAAAGTTTAAACTGTTCCTTATAACACCCTTACTTGATTCTTCAACCCCTCCATAGTAAATAGCACATTTAGATGGATTTGCTTCCAAACCAGATTTTTCACCAAAATCTTTTACACAGTCATAGATTTTTTTGAACTGAATAAAGCTCCTCCTTACTAAAAAGAAGAAGATCGTCAGCAAAAACTAGGTGGGTAATGTTGAGTTTCTTACATTTGGGATGAAATTTAAATTTCTTGTCACCCTTTAACAGATTAATGCTCCTAGAGAGATACTCCATTCCAAGAATGAAAAGATATGGAGAGAGGGGGTCACCTTATCTTAAACCTCTTTTGCCTTTGAAATAACCATGTAAAGATCCATTAAGAGAAATGTAATACCTTGGAGTGGAAATGCAAGTAGTAATCCAGCTAGTAAATACCTTTGGAAAACCCATGTCATTGAGAATATCTTGCAGGAATTTCCAACTGATTGTGTCGAAGGCTTTCCATTGATCATAACTCTGGGGGACACATGCTTTCTTCCATAATTTTTAACAAGTTCATGTGCTAGCAACATGTTATTTGTAATTTGTCTACTCTTCACGAAGGCACATTGAGCTTCATTGATGAGGAAACCCATGACAGATTGAATTCTGTTTGCTAGGATTTTTGAGATGATTTTGTAGAGATAGTTACAGCAGGAGATAGGTCTGAAATCAGCAGGGGTCTTAGGGCATTGGATTTTTGGAATCAGTGCTATATAGGTAGAATTTACTGCCCCTAATAATTTTCCCGTTCTGAAAAATTCTTCAATTACAGCTGTGACTTCATCTCCAATAATCGACCAAGAAGATTTGAAAAAAGATGCACTATATCCATCGGGACCTGGTGCTTTGTTATCAGGCATGGAGAACATAGCAGCTTTTATCTCATCTTTAGTAACTGGTACAGATAACAGATTTGCATGGCTTTCTAATAGGCAAGGGCCACTGCGGATTACATTGATGTCTGGAGCTGAAGTTGGAGTGGCAGATCCCATAAGATTCTTATAATATGAAATGAATTCATTTATAATTCCATCTCCATCTGTAATTTTTTTCCCCAAGTTATTGTAGAGAACCAGAACTCTATTCTGGTGCCTGTTTGATTTGATGATGGAATGAAAAAACCTAGTGTTTCTATCTCCTTAAATACTCCAGGCTATTCTTGATTTTTGATGAAAGAAGGAAAGTTCACAATCTAATAGCTTGTTATAAGATGAGACAAGGCTTCTTTCTTGACTAATGAGTGCATCATTAAAAGGGTCAGATTGAAGCTTCTTTTGAATTTCCTCCAATGCCAGTTTTGCTCTTTGGACCTGTTCGCTTATGTTGTGGAAATGTCTTTTGTTTAGCTCCTTCAAAGATCCTTTCAGCCGTTTCAGTTTAGAGAAGACTGAGAACATTTTGCAGCCATCAACATAGGACCCCCATATAGCTGAAACTGTAGGCAAGAAATCATCATGCTTTGTCCACATTTTGAAGAATTTAAAAGGCTTTTTCCCCTGAATATTATCTGCATAGATTGAAACAAGGGCGGGAGAATGGTCAGAAAAACTAGGGAGCATATACTCAACATGACTTGAGTTAACCAGATTGATCCATTGGTCATTGACTAGGGCTCTGTCTAATCTACTCCACACTCTAGTGGTTGTATCTTGCTTGTTGTTCCATGTATAGAAACAACCAATGGTTTTGAGGTGGGAGAGCTGACAGTCATCAATAAACTCATTGAAGTCTCTTGTATCAGCTTCAGTTAACACAGCACCCCCTAATTTTTCCTCATTGTTGATCATAGCATTGAAATCTCCACTAAGGAGCCATGGAATATTTCCAGAAGTTTGTTGAATGAGGCCTAATTCATTCCACAGATCTTTCCTAGATTCAGAGGAATTGTATTCATAGATTGATGAAATGATACAATTGAGACTACCATCAAGAGCTTTGACATTACATGTAATTTGTTGAGGTGATGATTTGATAATATGAACTTCTAGAAAGCTGGGGTCCCATAGTGATATAATTCTGGGTTTTTCAGTACAGCTAGCATTTGAGCACCAGTCCTAATTATTTGCTATCTTTTTTGCTATATCTGGAAGTTTTGTATCTTTGATTTTTGTTTCAAGAAGGGACATGAAGGAGATATTATACTGCATCATATGGTTCCTAACCATATGTTGTTTAGGGGACTTGTTTAGTCCCCTAACATTCCAAAAGGAAAAATTCATAATGACTTCCCCCCCTCTATCAATAGTAGAAGGGTCTATTCCACTAGCTTCATTTACCAAAGGAGAGAAAGAATTAGTAATAGGTTGATTCCTCATCATATTAATGTTCCTCACCTGAGATAGGGGGGCAACTACTTGCGAGAAATTTGCTCTGGCATTAGATTGACCGTGCACAACATGCACAGAACAGTGCCCACGAGAGTTCCAGAAAAAGCCTGGACTATACTCCACTTGCCTCTCTTGAACCACCTGATCTGTATTTAGAGTATCTGAAGTGACAGTAATCCCTGAATCCTTTTCCAGCACCTCTTGAACATTATGTACAACTTGTTCTTGAGCAACCTGCTTCTCTGTTTCTCCTGCTTTCCTGTCATTTGTAACTTGACTTGCTACTATATTTGGCTTTGGCATCCACCTCTGAACCATAGGTTTCTTTCTGCAATTTAGTAGATCATGCCCAACCTGTTTACAGTGTTCGCACCATCTTGGCTTCAATTCATATACTATCTTCTGGTTAAATTTCCTGCCATTTGGACCATTTATAATAATTTGATCAGGAAGAGAGGTGGGTAATTTATCTTCAACTAATACCCTTGCATAGGCCAATCTTTGTCTATTTGCAGTAAGTTTATCAGTGGCTATAGGTCTTCCAATGAGGCTTGCAATTTTACTAATCCCTTTTTCATTCCATAGGTTTAGTTTAAGTGCAGGTAGCTATATCCACATAGGGTAAATACACTCATCCATTTTTCCAAAATCCTCATTCAGTGACCAAACTTTTAATAAGAGTGGTCTGGAGCCAAAAAACCAAGGGCCTCTTGTGAGAATTTCATTCATTTCCTCTTTATTATTGAATTTGAAAAGAAAAACACCTGCTCTCAAAAGGCATATTTCAGGATTAGCAATATAAGACCAAATTTTCCTAACAAAGTTTTCCATGGCTTTAAATCTAACATTTATCCCAATCACTTGACCAACAAGAGAAAATTTCCACATTGATGCACCCTCATTCCATTCCTCTTCATCAAAAGTAACTGTATCATTCATTTCAGGGGGAATAAAATTCAGATCTAAACCACTACCAGGCAATCTATTGTCTGAAAACAGACTAATCCAGCTCCTCTTTTGATTTTGATCTGAAGGATTATCAGCTATTTTTGATCCCTCAAGAGTAGATGTAGGAACTCCTTTTTCCAGGATCACAACATCTGGATTAGAATTATCATCAGAGATCAATGTAACAGTAGCAGAATCTGGCTTCGATTTAGAAGTCGATGGATCAGTATCCAGATCTCTTAAAGAAACAGGAGGTTGATGTACAGAATGAGAGGAATCAGGAGAATCCATCTCAGACTCAACATCATCAGCCCAGGACACTCTCTTAGAACCATTAAGGGAGAGAGGAGACTTACTAAGTTGTCTGATCTGAACTCCGATCATCTGAGGAGTTGCAGGAATAGTAGTGGAAATAAGGATATCAACCATGGATCTCTTCTTCTTTTCCCCTTTAGGGCCAGTAGAACCCATTATTGATTGAGAATCTTCATCATCTTCAGCAAAAACTTCATCGAAATGATCTCCAGAGGCAGCCAAACTGGAATTAGCAGCTCTAAGACCAATGTTAAAGATTTTTTTCCCACTATTCTTCTTCTTCTTCGCCATTGAGATCTCAACGGAGGTGCATGTTAGCAAGAAAGAAATCTCCCGCTAACGTGCACCTACAAACCGCTCCTTATAGGAAACTTTACTATAAGCTTCTTCTTTTTAATAGAAATTTTAAAATTTTATATTAAAAACTTTGCAATAAGCTTCTTCTTCTTCATCTTATATTGATGTTTTATTCTGAAAATTTTAAAATTTGATATCCATAAAAAAGCTTAAGAATTCAAATATTAATTCTAAGAATAATCTTAAAGAACCCATTAGAATTTCAATATAATTATTAAAAATATCAGATAAAGCAAAGAGAATCTGAGAAAATATTTTGTGCAATTTGTGTAATTAATTTGTTTATTTTTTGGATCATAAGGAATATTTTTATACTAAGAAAGTTTTTTATTTTATAAATCTTTACATATCACATATTGTTAGTGGTGTCTTGTGTTATATTAATATTTTAAAAAGAGACATGGGTGAACCAAAAATCCCTTTTTATAAAATTCAGTAAAGAGATGATGTCAAATCAATAAATAACAAAAAAATAAATTAATTCATCAATAATATTTTATGAGAAAGACTAATTCATCAACTTTAAATATAATTTCGCACATGTTTAATTTTATATATATGATTTTAGCTAGGGTAAAGTTTAGAAGAACCCCTCAACTACGATGGATGTCCCAGAAAACTCCTCACAACTATTTCATTTCTGAATACTACCTTAAAGTTTGAGCATATTATAGATAACTCCATTCAACTTTGAAAATCTAAGAAAACCCCCTCAACTATGTGGTCTCTCACAAAACTTCCTAATCTTAATCTTTCACACTTTTCTCACTAAACCATCCCCCTCCCCCATGACAAAGTCATTTCAACATGTAAAATAACTGAAATATCATTTTAAAAATCAATCTATTTAATTATAAGAAATCGCCGACTAGTAAAAACACTATCTTCAGTTTACATTGCTTGTTGCACTCTTTCCCCTCTCTTTCTTTTATCCTAAATGGTTAGAGTATTTTTCTTTTACAATTAAGGGGTATTTTGGTCTTTTTTACTCACCTACTTATCATGTGACATGTTAAACCTAATAATGTTAGCTTTCAGGGCCTAAAGCGAGAAGGGTCATGAGAATTTCTTGAATTTTCAAGCTTGAGGGGGTTATCTATAATAAGCTAAAACTTGAGTAGCTTTCTCAAATTAAAATAGTTGAGGAGGGTTTTCTAAGACACACCTCGTATTTAAGGGGGGTTAAGCGAAGAAAGTTCAAGGGATTATCTCAAATTTTCATAGTTGAGAGGGTTTATCTACAATATGCTCAAACTTGAAGGGGTTTTCTCAAATTAAAATAGTTGAGAGGATTTTCTAAAATTAATTCATGATTTTATACAGAGAGACTCTTTATATGAGGTCTTCTCCTTTAATTTATATATATAAATATTTAATTATAAGATTTTTTATTTATGATAATTATAATTTGATAGGGATTACAAAATATTTGGTTATTAAAATTTTCTAATTATGGATAGTTTTAATTTGAAGAGATTTTTTTGATGAATATAATATTAGTTGTCCTCATGTCATCTTCTAATACGCATGTGGATACTTATGATATGACACATGTTAATTGTTCATATCTTTATCATATAACACATGTCAATTTTCTGTGGTTTTAGGAACTCCACCAATTTCTCTTTATATATAAATGATGGATCTAATACTCCCCATGTCATCATGTATTGTACTCGTTTCAAATTTGTACTAAAAAATTATAATAATCTACTAGATAATCAACAGTTACGATAATATAGTAGTCTCTCTAATATTTTTTTTATAGTGGAAATTATCCGAATCTATTGTTAACGTGTTATTCTGAGTAGGTTGAGAACCTGGTTCACCATATAGTCCCAGAGCTAAGGCCCAAGCAGCCTAATCCATACAAGGTTTTAAGATAACATATTATGAGCTTAGATCGCTCCTTCCTCAGATCTAGCGCATCGTCTTATATCTCCAAGAGGCAAAAAACAACACCATGTGTCATTCTAAAAACACCTATCACATCACCAGCAACTCAAGTCACAAACAACACAACCCTCGGTTAAAGAGGATATCTGCACCTATACATGCTTCCAGACCAGCTTTTGGTAAAAGTGACGTTGAGTATTGATGTGTGAGTATGATTTCAGGCTAGATATATGATAACAAATAGTTATGAGTCTAAAATATAAGTAAGGGTCAATACTTAGTTGTTGTAGTTTTTTAGGTTAAAATTGGTTCATAACCTTTGTTTAGGCTCATTTACTTTAAGGTGGGTTGAATTTCTCTCTAAAAATTATTATCAAGGGCTGTTTGGTTCAATTTCTATAAAAAAAAAGGAAAAAAAGAAATATGCTCAAAATTTAATTTCCTTGTATTTCTATAAAATTTGTAGAAAAAATTTATAGAACTCAAAGAGTACCAAATTTCGTGTTTTTTGCTATTTCTTTGTTTGGTTCAAAGTATCAAAAAATTCCTAACTTCATAGAAAAGGCAAAATGACCAGATTGGTATATTTTTTAGAGGCTTGGTAACATGTTGGTATATTTTCTTTTAGTTTTGTCAGATTGGTATAAATTTTCGACTCCGGCGCCATATAGGCCTTAAATTTGGTCGGAGTTACTGTTCCGGTCACGGTTGATGTGATTTTTTGCAAAAAAACCCCTCATCAAATACAATTTCTTGCTCCTAACCCCCCTCCCTCCTTCTCCTCATCCTCTTCAACCTCCCCCTCTCCCTCCTCCTCCTCATCCTCATCCTCTTCAACCTCCCCCTCTCCCTCCATGCCTTCATTCTCATCTCAACTCCCCCAACCCAAAATCCCTTTCTCTTCAACAACCTCCTCAATCTGTATGAAAAATGCAACTCCTTCACAATTGCCCACCAAATGTTCGACACAATACCCACGAGAAACCTCATCACCTACAACCCGAAAAGCACTGCTGCAGAAGTATTATCCATCCTTCTCTTTTCAATTTTTCTAGGTTTCTTTGATTCAATTTCCAAATACATTTTATTTCTCTGTGCAGGAATTGCTTCGTAGTCCTGGCCAGCCACCAGCTCATATAATTCGTGTTATAGAGGGATTTGAGACTGTGGTTTTCCGTTCAAAATTTGCTTCATTGCCTCAAACAACTGATATTGCCATATCTGAGGATGGCAAAGGTAAAGTTGCTGGTAACACAGCTTGCTAACCTTATCTTCTTGCTGTATTGACCCTTTTTTTTCGTTCATAAGTTACTTGAAAGTTGTTTAAATTATTTATATCCTTTTCTTATGTAGCCCTCCTAAAACGACAAGGTTTAAATGTGAAGGGACTTATGAAAGCTGCTCCTGTAAAGGAGGAACCTCAACCGTTCATTGACTGCACATGCAATCTGCAGGTACTGTTGATGATCTTATAGTTCAATGTTTGACTATCACATTCTCAAAGCTATTAGCCCGTCATTCAGCAGTTACTGATAAATCTTCATGAGCAGCCAAGTTGATGTAGATCTTGAATATTTCATCCACGGAAGGAATTGCTTGCTTGCTTTAATTTTGATGCTCCGGCTAAAAGAAATTTCTGCCTAATATATGGGTTTGGCATGTAAATGGCAATGAGAAGACTCTTCTTTCATCCTCTGACCAGTGAAAGTTCTACAGCAGAGACTGCTATATCTTTCAATACTGATATCCTAGAGAAGAACAAGAGGAATATCTTGTTGGTACTTTGTTTGGGAAGAAGAGTGTTGAGGTAAAGCAAACAACTTATACATACTCATGCAAGTAAGGTCTAGAAAAACTTCCATGAATGCAATGGCATGTGGTTCTAATGGTTCTGCTGCTCCTATTTGCAAATGTATATTATAACAAACCATATTAGGATTTACATTGACTAATATTGCTATGAATCAATGACATTAAATGGGTAACAAGGAAGATTGATGTAGACATTATTCTGAAGCATCTTTAAATACAGGAGGAGAGGACTGCATCTATCTCACTTGCTCGTGGGTATTGTGTCGAACAGTTGGTGGGCATTGTGTCGAACAGTTGGTGATGAGGTAACAAAGAGATTAGAGTGTTGTAGGTGATGAGGTTTCTCATGGGCATTGTGTAGAATAGTTGGTGGGCATTGGTGAAGGAGTTGTATTTTGCAATACAGATTGAGGAGGTTGTTGAAGAGAAAGGGATTTTGAGTTGGGGGAGTTGAGATGAGAATGAAGGCATGGAGGGAGAGGGGGAGGTTAAAGAGGATGAGGAGGAGGAGGGAGAGGGGGAGGTTGAAGAGGATGAGGGAGAGGGGGGCTTAGGAGCAAGAAATTGTACTTGATGAGGGGGTTTTTGTAAAAAATCACATCAACCCTGGCCGGAACAGTAACTCCGGCCAAATTTAAGGTCTATATGGCGCCGGAGTCGAAAATTTATACTAAACTGACAAAACTAAAAGAAAATACACCAACATGTCACCAAGCCTCTAAAAAATATACCAACCTGGTCATTTTGCCTCATAGAAAATATGTTGTTTTCCTTTTTCTTTTGTTTGGTTAGATATCACTTTATAGAAAATAGATTGCTAACAATGTCCATGTGAAATCACATGGGGAATGGTACTGGTGTACTTAATTATTTTTTAATATGTGTGTCAGATATCTAGGCAGTTTACTCTCATTTAGAGAGGAAATTGATTTCCATAAAATACTATATGAGATAATTTTTGAAAAGCTCTATTTGGGCTTATAATTTAGGCACCAAGGCATTATTATGCACTGTACAAGGTGACTCCAACTCGTTTTGCACTTTATTTTGATGCTCACATGTTGGTCTAAAGTTTAGATTAGACTGGTACCCGTCACAAACGTATCCAAAGGGGGCCAATTTCAATTGGTTCACGGTTCACCTCTCATTACACACTTAACTTTCCCTCTAACGCGGATCTCGCTTTGAAAATTCTCCGTCAGTTTCTTAACCTCTGACCCTCTTTTCAATTGAAGTCTAACGCAACTTGGAAAAGGAAAAAGTGTAGACTTCACAAGGCCTCTCAAAACTTTGGGGGCGCTTCACAACATAACTCCTTGAATCAAACTCCTGAACATAAATTGAGGTGTCTTACAAAAACTTTTTAAACTTTTGAATTTTCCCGTGGAACCCTTAAATGCGTTAAAATGATCAATAAGCTATATATGCAATCAAAATAATGGCCAACAACATCATTAACACTGCTAGGGTCCATTGAAAATTTTGAAACGTTAGGAGGGTTTAGTGGAATTAAGAAAGCCCAGGGGTTTTGTAGGAAAAACTCGAAAGTTTAGGTAGGTTTAGTTGAATTAAAAAAAAAGTTGAGGAGAGTTTTGCAGGAAAAACTCAAGAAGTTTGGGGGTTCTTTGTAAAATTTGCCAAAAACAAATTATAGAGTAGAATTGGTCAGCAATCTGCTTGATGACCAAAGACCGGTCAAAACAAAAACTCAAAGCCCGCTTTTTTCAGTCAAACTTCTCTCCCATATAAAAACTCAATCCCACACCTCAAATTTCCTTCATCAGTTTAATTCATCACTCAGTATTTCCTCGTACATGCTTGTGCACATTGAGAATCATGGATCCAAGCTTACTAGTGAGCGTTCTAGCTCAAGGAGAAGAAGAAGCTAGAAAACTCAAAGCAAAGCTCGCCGATCCAATGGACGTCGAGTCTTGCAAATGCTTGGCACAAAATGTGCAGTCGAGTTTTGAGGCTGCGATCGCAATGGTGACGAATATGAAGGGGAGGTCGAGCTCGCCGCAGTCAGGAGGCAGCGAGAGTCCGAGGAGCGAGAACTGGGAGGAGGAGGAGGGGATGTGCAAGAAGAGGAAGGGGTTGCCCAAGTGGAGTAGCCAAGTGAGGGTTTGTTTGGGGGGAGGGATTGAGGGGCCCCTTGATGATGGGTTTAATTGGAGGAAGTATGGGCAAAAGGACATTTTGGGTGCCAAGTATCCAAGGTTTGTTATTACAAAAATCCTATTTAATTAATGATTTGACTCGTACTTTGGTAGTAAACTAAACTGATACAAATGTTATACTTTTGTTTCTTACGGTATAAGGGTAGTACAACTCGCGTATAATCTGGTAAATATTATTTATCGGAATGAACTGATTTGGTACCCAAAAGTACAGTGCCACGGGTCCCTAAACCTTGCTCACGTGTGCTTCGATTGAGCATTTATTGATTTTTATTTAAAATTTTGAAATATAGCGCGAAAATAATATAGTTAATGTTCACAAAAAAGTTCTTTAACAATTTTTCTAATCTTAGTTCATCCCTCCCTGAGTCAAGGTCAGCTCTAAGTCCTCTTTAAAAATTCCTTCTCTAGATTCAGACATCGCTTACGTGTTTACCTTGACTCGTTAGGAAACCGAAACCTAAGGGAGACCCATTCTTATGACGTAAGCAAACACATACAAGTCCATTTAATGCTTCTTAGCTTAAGTAATTGCTTATTAATTAAACCTGTTCTTGTTCTTCAGGGGCTACTACCGCTGCACTCACCGCAACACTCAAGGCTGCCTCGCAACAAAGCAAGTTCAGCGATCCGATAATGACCCCTCAGTCTTCGACGTCTCTTACCGCGGGAGCCACACCTGCGTCGACAAGCCACAGAAATCTCAAGCATCATCGAAGCCGACTCAGCAGAGTCTCATGAGCTTGCGCGAAAGTCTCAGCGTCAAGACGGAAGGATTGGAGCCTAACATTGACCCAACAAATGTTGCGAGTTCCTCTTCATTTTCTTTCTCTTCGACTCCTGCGAGCTGTATGCAGTCCCAGAGCAATCTGTTGGCTTCTCCTTCGGAGTTTTCTCCGAATTTTATGTACGCGGGTTCGAATTATTTTTGTCAGACAAGCAATTATGGTGGAGAACTGACAGAGATTTTATCTGCTGCGACTTCCACGACGAATTCTCCGATGGTGGACATTGACTTTGGAAACTTTAATCCTGGGCATTTTGATCCTAACTTCCCTTTTGATGGTTCCAACTTTTTCTAGTCAGAAATTGACGAGGTGAATCTGATTACATTGAAGGTAGCATATTCTACTATCTGCTGGTGGATTTTTGCTCAAAATTAGGATCTCCACTGATTCATAAGTTCGGTAGAATATTCTTTTTCGAGTTATCGACCGAAATCATGTATCTGTAATTGTAACCATTTCCATGGTGAAGGAAAATAAAGCAAACCGATCGGATAAAACACATCAGCTTTAATTTCTCATCACGCAACATGAGATTTATAAGAATTTCTGCATAAATATATTAGTAGATTGAAAAGTGAAGATAACAGAGCAGGTGATTATTGAAGCAGAAAATTTTGATGAAACATAGCAGAGAAAGGTTTTAACGAAGCAGAAGTGTCTATTGAAATGGAAAACAGAGTAATGAACTGAACATCAACTGCATCAGATTAAGTGCCAAGAGGCCTAACAATTTTTTTGTTCTTTTTATTTTATAGTAACCCGGACAAGATAACTTGGAAATTTATTTATTGACTACGCAAAATAGATAGAATATACACATGAAAAGAAATTGAAAGCCAATAGATAAAGCAACTCAATACTGTGGAAGAGTGGAGAATCTGATACAACTTCTAAACTCCTGTACAATCAATTCCAAAATACAAGTTTCTGCAGTATATCAAGCCATTTCCCCTGTTACATTTACAGTTCCATGGCATGTCACTGTGTGGGATAAGAGATGCTACCCAAAACATGCATTTATATGCTGGTTAACTGTCCAAAACAAACTACTCACTCAGAACAGATTGTTGAGAAGAGGCACTATAAGTGAAAATGTTTGTTGCTTATGCTCTGGAGGAAGGTTAGAGAGCTGTGATCATCTCTTTTTTGAATGCAGCTTCTCTAGGGAGGTACGGAACAATATAATGGATTGGCTTCAATTCTCCTGAGAATCTTGTGATTGGGATCTCCTTATGAGCTGGTACTGCACCAGGCTGAGGGGAAATGGATTTAAACAGGGTATAAAAAGAATGGCTTTATCTGCGGCTATCTACAGAATTTGGTGTGAAAGGAATGCAAGAATATTCCAGTCTAAGGCCACAGGTGTTGAGCAATTGGTTAATAATATCAAGATGGACATATTGATCAACAACCAAAACATTCCCATTTTGGAGGAAAATAGAGTATGGCTCCTCTCTTTGTAAACTGTACAGTTTACTGGTCTGTAGGGCAGCAGCTTCAGTCCGACCCTACTGAAGCTTGAGAGGAAAGCAATCTTAGAAGGATCTTGTGGAAGGGAGTTGTTTCAGCTCTGGTTTCAACTCTTATCAGTAGTCGGTGGAATATGTATCACACTTTGTTTGTTGTTAGTTTGGTTTTATACTTGTTAAGCTCATTTGAGCTTTAGATACAGGTTTTGATATCTCATACATATGATGAGATTTATGATGTACTAACATTTTTTTCCAATTTTGGTGATGAATAAAAATTTCTCATTTACCAAAAAAAAAAGAAGAAGAAAATTAGTAACCTAGATCTCGGAATTAAGATCTTATAACTCATAGTTAGATGTCTAATCCAATATAAGCAGTGGCGGATTCCGAAAAATTTTTATAAGCACGTGATCGGCAAGTAACTATTTACTTAAAAATAAAAATATAATTATTGGTTATATAATTATAAGCTAAACTCAAATGAAATGAGTTATTAAATGCTAATGTATGTTGGATAGCAGGTTCCTAATATGTTTCCTAATTTATTTTGGTAACATGTTATTGGGATTTCTAATCTGTTTTGGTACATGATTCCAAATCTGTTTTGGTAACAGGTTATTAGGATTCTTAATCTGTTTTATTTTTTATTTTAGAATTCTAAGTATGTTTATGATTTTAGGATTTCTATATATATGGAACAATTAGAAGAGAGAATTGAGAAGAAAATTAGGGATATTTGGAGCACAGAAAAAAAATATTTTCTGAGCTATTGGTTAGGGCTTTATTTGGAGAGTATTAGAGATTTGTTGGTGAGATTAATTAGTGAGTTTGAATAATTTGTAATCTCAGTTTGTACTTTTCTTCTCTATTAGTGAAAAACCATATCCCCTTTTTATCCCGTGGACGTAGGCAACTTGCCGAACCACGTTAATATTGGTTGTTTGTGTTTGTGACATTGATTTGGTTTGTTTGACCTTCTCTCGACGTTCGTTTGATTTGATTTCTCGTAGCATGTTGGTTTGGTTGTTTGGCTTCCGTAGCGCTCAACAAGTGGTATCAGAGCTCGGGCTACGCTTGGGCTATTTTGAGGAGTAGGTCGTTTTCGAGGCTCGCCTAGGGCTTTGTTTGGTGATAAAGATGAGATCTTTTTGGTAAAGATTCTATCTTTTTCAGTTTTGGATCTATTTTTTATTTGTTCCGTATTTATTTGGTGCTTTGAGAAAGATGGTTGGGAAATAAGGAGTTGTAGAGGATACTTCCGACATGAAGACCGTCCAAAGTTTAATATCCACTCTATGAAGATAGATATGGAGAAGTTTAATGGCACAAACAATTTTGGTCATTGGAGATGTGAAGTCTTGGATACGCTCAATGCACAAAATTTGTAAGATACTTTAGAGTTGGACGGAAAACCGGATGACATTGAGGAGAAGGTTTGGAAAAAGATGAATAGAACGGCTTGTGGTGTGATTAGATCTTGTTTGACTCAAGATTTAAAATATGATATGATTAATAAGACTTCGGCTAAGAAGAATTGGGAGATCCTAGAGGGCAAGTATTTGACCAAGAGTATAGAGAACCGCTTACATTTGAAGAGGAGGCTTTATCGCTTCCAATTGAAGAAGGGGACCTCCATTGGTGATCACATGAACCACTACACGAAGCTTCTTACGGATTTGGCGAATGTATATGTGATGATTGAAGATGAGGACAAGGCATTGTTGTTGTTGAGTTTTTTACCTGACGAGGAATATGAGACCTTCGTTCTTACTCTTATTAATGGGAATACATCTCTTTCTTATAGTAAGGTCACCGCTGCACTTATGAATTATCAGTTTCGAAAGAAAGATAAGAAGACTTCAGTTGAGCCGGTAGCGGGGACATTGGTCGCAAGAGCAAAGAGTTTAAACCGTGGTAGGAGGTCGCAGTCTAGAGGGGTATATCTTAGAGTTCGTAGGAATCAGTGTGTCTTTTGTAAAGAGGATGGACATTGGAAAACCGAATGCCCAAAGTTGGTTGATCGAACCGGGAAGAATAAGGGGAAAACTATTCAAACTTCAGAGGTGAATGTTATCAATGCTAGTAGTAATAATTCAGATTCAGATTCTTCGGGCTACTCGTTATCTACACTACCGTCAGTTTGTGTTGCCGACTCTATAGAGTGGATGTTGGATTCGGGTTCTTCTTACCATATTTTTCCTAGGAGGGATTGGTTCTCCAGCTTTCAGGAGTTGGAAAGATGGGAGATCGTGCTCATGGGTAATAATCATGAATGTCCTATTGATGGTATCAGTACCGTTCGGATTAGGATGAGTGACAAAGTAATTCAGGAGTTAGTTGGAGTGAGGTTTGTTCCTCAGTTGAAGAATAACATCATTTCACTTGGAGTTTTGGAGGTAGCAGGCTATGGGGTGACCTTGGTCGATTCATGTTTGAAGGTCACATTGGGTCCATGATTGTGATGAAGGGCGTCAGGAGGAATAATTTATATTATTTGATTGGGAGCATGGTGTTTGATAGAGAGTTAACGACTTCTTTGGATTTGTCTAGACTGTGGCATTTGTTGAGGCTGAGTTATTTGATTGGTTATGTTGTGCATGGTTTGTTGAGGAGTACTTTGACCTGCAGATTAAAGTCATTTGAACACATTGGTATGAGCAAGAAGACCAAGATGGAGTTTGGCACTTCTATCCATTGATCGAGGGGCATTTTAGGTGGTGTTCAGTCAGGCATTTGGGAGCTTTCCAAGGAGGTATCATTAGGAGGTAATCGTTGTTTGGTTTCCGTAGTTGGGGATTGTTCTAGGTATTGGTGGGTTGTAACTAGGTCCCGTTGGTGTAAATTCCTAGAAGTTAACAACAATTGGAAGAAGTGTATTGGCAGAAAGGTAAACCGTCGTTCTAGCTTCGGTAAGGGTTCTTTCTTGCATTTGTGCCAAGCTCATGGCAGTTTGAGACACTTCATTCATGTGGAGACATTGGGGCGACGAGATAAGATGACAGTTTTGATGGGTCGTTCCTTACTGGAGGGGGATCAGCGTTGGTTGTCGAGCATTGGTTTTGGTTTTGGAGTTTCAACATATTTGGGTCATCTTGGTCATAGGTTGCCGACTGCTGCGTGTGGAGATTTTGGATCTCGTGGAGGTGCTTCAGATTTTGGGTTGCGTCGGATATCTGGTTGTCCAGCATTTGATCACATCGAGGATGTAAGATTTGATCCGATTGCACGTTTGGGATTCAGAGGTTCGTTTGATTATCAGTTAGGAGCTTCTGATTTTATTCTGAGCAGGTATATCACTTTTGACTCTCGGCAGGTGGAGAGTGTTGATCAGATCATTAGGATATCGCAGCGGGTGGAGGGTGATGCTACTTTACATTGGGTGGAGATTACTCCACATACTCTAGATCATATTGCATCGTTTGAGATTCTAGCTGAGGTGACACAGTTTGGAGATCATTTGGATTTGGATGCAAATAATGAGTTGGTTTGATTCGAGTGCAGCTGGTGGAGCATGTTTTGGATACGGCCATTGGTTTACCTCAGGTGGAGGTGTTTGATTTGTTTCAGTTTGGGGCCATTGGGAGCGCTATCAGTTTCAGATCCGTTGGTGATATTAGTAAAGAGTTGCAAACTTTTCTATTTGATTGTGGACCTTTGAAGGCTGTTTGGGTGAACTACGTGAAGGCTTGATTCATTGGACAAGAGGATACGTAGGCAATCATTTATGATGCAGCCGGTTTGGTGAGTTGATACCGACTTTTAGAGTTTGTTCGCATTCTCATTTAGGTTCTTGACTTATTGTGGATTGAGTCTGTTGTTGTGGATTTGTTCCACTTCGTACTGGACGCAACAAGTGAGACGTTTGGTTGGTATTGGTGTCAGCTCGGTTTTGGGAGAACTTTGCCAAGGTGGAGAATTGTTGGATAGCAGGTTCCTAATAAGTTTCCTAATTTGTTTTGGTAATGGGTTATTGGGATTCATAATCTGTTTTGGTAACATGATTCCAAATCTGTTTTGGTAACAGGTTATTAGGATTCCTAATCTGTTTTGTTTTTTGTTTTAGAATTCCTAGTATGTTTATGATTTTAGGATTTCTATATATATAGAACAATTGGAAGAAAGGATTGAGAAGAAAATTGGGGGTATTTAGAGCACAGAAAAGAGGTATTTTCTGATATATTGGTTAGGGTTTTGTTGGTGAGAATTAGAGATTTGTTGGTGAGATTAATTGGTGAGTTTGAGTGATTTGTAATTTCAGTTTGTACTCTTCTTCTCTATTAGTGAAAAACCCTATCCCCTTCTTACCCCGTGGACATAGGCAACTTGCCGAACCACATTAAAATTGGTTGTTTGTGTTTGTGACATTGATTTGGTTCGTTTGGCCTTCTCTCGATGTTCGTTTGATTTGATTTCTCGTAGCATGTTGGTTTGATTGTTTGGCTTCCGCAGCGCTCAACAGTATATATATCTAACCGATTCCTGCTGTAGTTTTCTGGTATCAACCTTAACAAGTAAAGCCTTCTTTTAAGTTAATTAATTTTTGGTGTGAACTTGATGAGGTTTTTTTCTATTGTGAAGGAGGGATGGTCTTTTTTCGCTACAGGTTCTCTGCTGTTTCAGGTGTTTCAAAAGTCTGGGGATCTCAATTCTTCTTATTTTCATGCTTCTATCAAGCAAAGGAGGGCAGCCAATTACATCCATGCTTTACACACAAATTGAGGGTGAAAAGCTCGGTACTGAATCAGCTATTCAAGAGGAACTTATGGTTTTCTATAGAGGGCTGCTTGGTTCTGCTACACCAGTTAGGCTATTAATAAAAAAAGATTTTTCTTAGACGTCCTTGCATTACTAGAGAGCAGTTAATAAATTGAGTTATGTAGACCAATTTCTATCAGTGAAATAAAAAAGGCTCTCTTTCAGATAAATGATAAAAAATGTCCCCTTTTTTTATGGCTACACTATCATGTTTTTCAAAACAGCTTGGCCAATTGTAGGGCAGGATATCATTAAGGCGGTTGCATATATATACTTCTTTCAAACTGGGAAAATGCTCAAGGCTTTTGATGTCACCTTTATAACCCTAGTACCAAAGGTTCAATGTCCTAATTCAGCCTCTGACTTCAGGGCTATTGTATGTTGTAATGTACTTCACAAATACATTTCAAATGTGCTCGCCAATAGACTAAAGAATATCATCCATTATATCATCAATGCTAGTCAAGAGGCCTGTGTCCAAGATAGAAACATATCTCACGATATTTTTATAATCCAGGGATTGCTTCATGTGTATGTAAGGAAAAAATATAAGTCCAAAATGTTTGCTAAAAGTTGATCTTTAAAAGGCATATGACTCTATTAGTTGGTCTTTCTTGAATGAGGTACTGCAAGGATTAGGCTTTCCACACAAATTTAGGAAGTGAATCATGGAATGCATCCATTCAGTCTCATACACTATCTTAGTAAATGGGATCTTATCTCCATTATTTTTTGGTGCTAGAAGAAGGGTGAGGAAAGAGGATTCTATCTCCCCCTACCTCTTTATTCTATGCATGGAGTATCTTAGCAAAGCATTTCTCAATCTAAGACTGCCAGGGATTTCAGATTTCACCCCAAATGTAGAATCTCGCAAATCTATCATCTATGTTTTGCAAATGCTTTGATGATTTTTTGCAGGGAAGATTTAATTAGCTTCAATCTCACATTTGTTCAGAAGCTTTTCTCTTTTTTCTTTTGCCTCTGGTCTCACTGCTAATGTTGCTAATAGTTTATTTTTTTTGGAGGTGTTGATCATACTACAAGGTAGAGGATCCTCCAACATTTGAACTGTTACGCACCGTGCGGAAACGTGTTCGACAATCAAACGAGTCGGCGTGCGATGAGAAAAGAGTACCAAATCAAAAACGTGAGTGCAATCCACCACAATATGACACAAATCAAACCAAACACAGAGATTTACGTGGTTCGGCAATTGTCTACGTCCACGTGGAGAGGATGGGGGAGATTTCACTATATGGAGGAGAAATACAATGGGTTACAACTCACAAAATCAACCAAATATAACCCTAACCAAAGTTCTCAATGCCCTCACAATATCTCCATCTCAAAGTGCTCAAAAGTCTCTCCTTTCTCTAATTTTTGAAACCCTAAAAAACGTGTTTCAATTTATATCAAAACACAAACTAAAACCAATTGGGAAAACCGATCTGGGCCCATAACCTCATCGCGGTCGATCGGACATGTGCTCTCGGTCGACCGGCCAAAAACATGATTCAAACCCTATATTCGTGCACATTATTGGTCGATCGGACTCATGCCATCGGTCGATTGGCCAGAAGCAGGGTTTTCGACCCTGTAATTTTGCACGAACTCGGTCGACCGGCCTATGCCTTTCGGCCGACCGACCTGCAACCAAATTGCATATGTTGATTTTAACATTTTCCCTAATTCTTTCGCCCGTTTTTAACAATTCTCCACCTCGGTAAAGTTTTTTCAAAACTGAGTCGACACCAGAGCACCAAATCCGGCTGCACCAATGTGGTTGCCTACGTACCCCCTCTTTCAAGGGATCAAGCTTGTTGCTCGAAACCACTTTGGTGAGAATATCCTCCGCATTACCTTTCGTGTGAACTTTCGCAATATCCACATCCTCATCTTCAAGAACATCTCGAACAAAGTGATAACAAACATCGATATGCTTCATCCTCGCATGAAAGACCTGATTCTTCGCCAAATAAATAGCACTCATGCTATCACAATAAATGATGACGGATCGCTGTGAAACACCAAGATCCTCTAAAAGTCCTTGAAGCCAAATCGCCTCCTTAACAGCCTCCGTAATCACCATATACTCTTGCTCTATCGTCGACAAAGTCACCGTAGACTGTAAGGTGCATCTCCAACACACCGGTGCATGGGTCAAAGTAAACATATATCCCGTAATAGACCAGCATTTATCCAAATCTCAAGCGTACGTAATCTGAATCTATGTATCCAAATCTCAAGCGTAATCCGAATCTCACGGCATCCCAATGACCCAGACCTGGGTCATGCATGTATCTCAAAACCATGCTCACTGCCTGTGATAAATCCGGCCTCGTACAAACCATGGCGTACATCAAACTTCCAATTGTGCTCACATATAGAGTCTTCGACATCAACTCTCAATGTTTAACTGTCTTCGGTGAAAGGTCAGCTGAAAGCTTTAAATGAGCTCCCAATGGTACACAAACTAGCTTCGTTTCCATGCTCGCATTGAACCGTTGTAGAACCTTCTTCAAATAAGCCACATGTGTAAAACAAATTTTGCCCTTGTCTCTGTCTCTGCCTATCTCTATCCCCAAAATGTACTTTGCTTCACCCAAATACTTTATCTCAAACTCGCTCGAAAGCTAAATCTTCAATCTATCTATCGCGGATCTAGAAATAGAAGCAACTAACATATCATCAACATAAAGTAATAAGTAAATGTACGCACCTCCATTAAACTTACGATAGTAGTCACAAGGATCAAACTGGCTCCTAATGTACGAATGACCGATCATGAACCTATCGAATCGCTTATACCACTATCGAGGAGATTGTTTCAAACCGTATAGCTATTTTTTCAATCTACAAACCAATTTATCCTTCCCTAGAGCTCAGAATCTCAATGGCTGAGTCATATAGATTTCCTCATCAAGATCACCATGAAGAAATACTATTTTCACATCTAATTAATCTAATTCTAAGTCATACCATGCCACTAAAGCTAGCAAAATCCGAATCGAAGAATGCTTCACTACTGGAGAGAAAACCTCATTATAATTAATACATTCCTCCTGTGCATAGCCCTTTACAACAAACCTAGCTTTGAACCTAATGGGAGTGCCTTCAATACCCTCCTTCTTTGTATACACCCACTTCCAACCAATAGCCTTCCATCACTTTGGAATCTCGACAAGCTCCCATGTGTCATTCCTATGAAGAGACTCCATCTCCTCCTGCATAGCCACCTGTCACAGATCAGCCTCTGAACTCTGCTCGACCTCTCTGAATGTAGTAAGAACCATCTCATCGACACTTTCCACCGGAAATGCATACGCAATAACTTTTTCTATATACCTAGCTGACATCTGTATGTCTCTCCTCTGTCTCTGAATCGCAATAGAATCCTGAACTTGAGCCGTCAGTCCCTGATCCTGCTCAACTGTACATGTATCCTCCGAATCATCACCGTGCTCATCTAGTGTCACCTCAGTTGGCACTCTAATGGATACGGTCCTATCTGGACAATGTAGAGCTACATCAATCTTCAACACCTGTGAAATCTCCTCTGTCGGGGTGCTCTCTACCTGATGAGAGCTGGAAGCTTCAAGATTGAAGCCTCATCAAATGTGACGTCTTTACTCAACACAATCTTCTTATCAACTAGATCCCAAAGTTTGTATACTTTGACACCACGCTTGAATCCCATAAGTATGGTCTTTCTAACTCGAGGTTCTAATTTATCTGTTCTAACATGATAAAATGTAAGGTACCCAAATAACTTGAGTTAATCGTAATCGTGTGCTGGCTCTCCCGACCATATCTCCATAGGTTTCTTTCCCTCAATCGCAGATGAATGCAGCCTATTAATAAGGTGGCTCGTATAAGAAAGTGCATCAGCCTAAAAGATCTTCTCCAAACTACTCTGCGACAATAAACATCGGACCTTCTCCAGCAAATACCGATTCAACCTTTCTATCACCCCATTTTGCTACGGTGTGTGACTAACTGTGAAGTACCTCTCTATACCCTCGTCTCGACATAGCTATTGAAAGGGGTCAGAAGTATACTCATCACCGTTATCGGATCGCAACGTCTTGATCTTTCTCCCAGTCTACAGTTCTAATCTTTTCTTCCACTCCACAAACATCTCTAGGACTTCACTCTTTTTTGTTATGGTATACACCTAACAATGCCTAGAATAGCCATCTATAAACGTGACAAACCAATATCGACCACCAAGTGATGCCGCTTTAGTGGGACCATAAACATCTGTGTGCATGTAGTCCAAGATGCTACTCGTTCTATGGATGGCTGTCCCGAACTTCACCTTCGTTTTCTTTCCAAAGACACAATGCTTACAGAACTCAACTTTTCCACTCTTGGCTTCATTCAATAGTACCTGCTTGCACAAAGCTTGCAGTAACTTTTCACCTGTTTGGCCTAACCTATAGTGCCAAAGCATGCTCGCGTTCGCCTCTGAAATAGCTAAAGCTATCTGGCCAATCTTGGTGCTCCCCTTCAGATAATACAAATTTCTACTACGGACTCCGTTCATCACCACCAAAGATCCCTTAGTAACGTTCGCTATAGCGTTCTCAAATGTCACCTAGAATCCCTTCGCCTCCAAAGCTTCAACTAAAATAAGATTCTTCTTCAACTGAGGAACAAATCGCACTTTATTCAATTCATAAACTACTCCATCATGTATCCAAATCTTGATGGTACTTATCCCACAAATACCATAGGAATTATTATTTCCCATGACTACCACGCCTCATCGAGTTTCTCGAACGATGCAAACCAATCTCGCCAGGAAGTCATATGATAAGTAACACTAGAATCAAGCAACCAATCAGATGCATCCACATGATTCACCTCTAGAGTAATCAATAGAGAAAAGCATGAATCATCGGAATAATCACCTCTCGCGATGTTCACCTCATTGGCCTTCGAGCCCTTCTTCTTGCTATTCTCATTCTCCTTGAGTTTCAGACAATCTCTCTTCTAATGTCTTTGTTGTTAGGTCTCATGTTATGAGCCTATATCTTCTAATCTTGTTTTGATGATTATAAATAATTCCTAATATTGTTTGTCTAGTGTTTGTATTTCTTATTAGGTATTCTAGACAAACAACAAAGTTGAAGGATGGATGGAATAGAGCATTCACGATTATATCCAATGGAGGTTGGCAGAATTGTGGAGTAAAGCATTGCATTCAAGTTAAAGATCCAAGATCCCACTTTATCCGCACAGTTTACCAAGTTGAGCTTATTAAAGACCTTTATCAAGCTTGGGTATATAGTTTATAGTGTTTGTAGTATAGGTTTATACTTGTGTGTTAATATTTTAAGCTCATGTTATTCACACACACGTATTTGTTGATTTTATCAAAATATAGGTGTTTTGATAAAATATTGTTTTATTAGTTTATAGACTTTAATATCACTTTATACATAGTTTATTAAGTCTATAACATTATTTTACAAAGTTTCAAAATTTGGTTTATGTCAACATTACATTTCAAGTATATTAAGTTTGCATGTTTTGAACATTTTTGTAAAATGATAATTTTTCACTATTATGAAGTGTAATTCCAAAAATTCTTTTTGTAACATGTTTACTTATATGTTTATAAACATTTCCCAAAGTTTCATAATTTTTGGAATTTATTTACTATTTTTAAAGGCACTTCAAAAATCAGATTTTCTGTTTCAATCAAGCTAATACAGTGTTATCAGTCGACTGATGACTGTGTTCAGTCGACTGATAAAATCGCCTGGAACAACAAAAAGTTTCTGTTTTGTTTTGATCGACTGACCAGTCGACTGATGAGATCATCAATCGACTGATAAGATCCGTCAGTCGACTGATGAGCTGGAAAACACCTCTAACGGTCAGCTCATCAGTTGATTGATGAAAGCCGTCAGTCGACTGATGGCATAACGGTTAGTTTTTTCAGCCTTTGTCATGTTTTGGGTTTTTAGTCTTTTTGCTTTATTTTTCTTATGTTTTAGGGTCTCTATAAATACCCCTCATACCTCAGACCAAAAATTACCTAGAAAAAAGTTTTTAAACAAGTTTACAAGGGTTTTAAGTTTGGTTTTAGTTTGTTTCAAGAGTTTAGTTTGTGAAGTAATTTTTACAAGAGCAAAGAGGAGATCATCCTTTGGTGTTTGGGCATTCACTCTTCTCTCTCTTCCTCTTGTTATCTATAGAGAAGTTTTCTAAACTCAATCTAGCTTTGCATTTATATATAATTGTTTGATTATCATTTTACATAAGCTAGAATTATATTTGAGTTTAGTTTGTTTTATCAAATCTCATTGTTACACACACCCACTTGAGCTTATAGTATTTCATACATAGTATAATTAGGGTTGTGAGAGATTGTAACTTTGAGTCGTGCTTATATTTGTGTTCTCACATTGTTTAGAGAACAAATCATTTGTTGATTTGAGTGCTTAATTATGAGGTTCACTTTGTATTGCACTAGTACACCAAGAGGAGTATGTGGTGAGAAACGGGATCGTCCCAAGAGGAGTGGGGTAGGTGGTAATACCTAGAGAGATGTTATAATTTTTAACACTTGAGGGAGACACGGGCTAGAGACCAACACTTGAGGTGGTAGTTAGTGTAGTTACATTATGAGTGTGGATTGTAAAGTTTTCGGTTAGCTAGAAAATCGTATTGTGAGGTGTAAACATTTTTCGGGTAAGCGTAGAAAACCCGGTGTGATAGTGAAGATCTCCTCGAGGTGAGGAGCGGAGACGTAGGTCGTGGGGACCGAACTCCGTGAACATATCGTTTGTTTGTGATTGCATTGGTGCACTTATCTTGAGTTCATATTTCATAGCGCCATTGTCTATTCTCTCATTGTTTATTTCATCCACTATATTATTTATATCTTGTTTTACCCTTGTGTTAACTTGTATATCCTTGAACATATATTGTTCATATCTCATTTGCTAGGATATATTTGTTAATTAGTTTTAATTTAGCATAAATCAGAATAGATTAGCATAAATCCTATTCACCCCCTCTCGGGTTCCTTCCTAGTGGCATTAGGGTACTTTCATTTGTTCCTTTCAGAATGCACACTGGTTCTTCACTAATTGGTGGTGGCCCCTTGACTTTGACCTATTCCTATTACCGCCACTCAAATATAGATTTCTTCCTCTCGTCGACAATGTCTCTCCTAAAGTGCTAGCGTGGGAAGTCTCGTTGTCCTTCCTCCTAAAATCGTAGTTCATCAATACGTTAGTCACTTCACTATAGGTGATGGAAGATCTCCCGTTCAACAAAGTGAGTACGAATGTATCATACTCCTTATCGGGTAAGGAGCCCAACAAAATAATCACATTGTACTCGTCTGTTATCTTCTCATCCACGTTCGCCAAGTCCGACAATAACTTTGTATAGTTATTCATATGAGCCGCTAGTGAGGTGCCCATGGACATCTGGAATCTGAATAATCTCCGCAGCAAGTACAACCGATTCTCAACATTCTTCGTAAGGTACTTGTTATTAAGAATATCACACATCTTTATCGCAAACGTCATCTCAATCACATTGTATTTTAGCTATTGTTCTAAACAAGACCTGATCATCCCACAAGCGTTCCTATTCATCTTATCCCATATCACCTCATCATATTTTAGTGGTCTCTCATGGATCATAATGGTCTCTTCCAAATTTAGATTATTGAGAGCGTCTTGTACGTCGCCCATCCACAAACTAAAATTGATTTTGTCATCATACATCACCACATTAATCTTAGCGTTTTGAAATCCAACCTGAACTGTACTCGGCATCATCCTGCTGCTTTCACTAACGTCTTCTCCCATTACAAACCACTCTAAATTATAAAGAAAAATTCAAACTTTGATATAAATTGAGAAATTACCCAACTGAACCCTAGATAGGATTCCAACATGATCTCCTTACCACACGAGGAAAGTAAGATCTCCAACGGCAACTCCACAACGCTATCACCAACGAAGCCTAGAACTCAAAGAATCAAGCTTCCATAATGAATTGTAGGTGTAAATTTGATTTCCCGAAAACGGGGAACTTCGTTTGTATTGATAAGAAAGCTTATTACAAACTAATGATCAAATGTTTACAACAGAAGCAGAGGGAAAGCCCTCTTTGTTTAGTGTGGGGACTTTTCGGTAGCTGTAGGACGCTTCACTCGGTGCTCGTGCCGAGTCTGCTTCCCTTGGACGGTTCGACCGGGGTTGCTGGAGAGAGCTTCAGTACTTAGTAGAAGCTCGGGTTGATAGAGTTTGGATCTTCTAGTTCGTCGGCGATCGGGGCTCGGAACTAGGGGACGATGCTGTGGCATAAGAGTATGCCAAGAGCTCGTCGTCGATCCTCCTCCTTTGATCAGCCTCTCAATTGATCAGTCAATCTATTGATCTATTGGCTGATTCCGATCTCCCCTTTCAGGTTGCTGAAAGAAGCTTTTTAAATGGGAGAGAGACAGTTTGGCTGCTCCTTGAATTATGGGATGTGACCATACACTGTTCAAAGATATCCTACTGCCCCTCTGTACCACAAACAGTCATTCGAGGAACCGCATGTTACATCACATCGCGTGGGAGTGGGAAAGCCCCTCCTCGTATCCGTGACAGCGGCTGCCAGATACTTGAGTGGATCTGGCCAGCTAATCGAGCGCCGACGACTCTTGCTCCCGGTTTGGATGAGTGAGGTAAGCCGCATTTATGAAGATGCAGGCTGCTCTGATGCCTGTCCGCTCACTTACATCCTTTGCCACCGGACGACCACTTGACGGTCCTAGGACACTGTGCCCTCTCCCCACGCCTCAATAGGAGCGGGAGAATGGATGTTTCGTACCCGAGTGGGTTTGGGCAGCGTACTGCATGCCGACGGCTCCGGCTCTCGATTCTTATGGGCGAGGTGACCCGTATTTATGAGCATGCAGGCCGGTCCGGCGCCTGTCTTGTTCGCTTGAATTGCGGACGACCGTCTGATGAGTCTGGAGCACTGTGTTCTCTCCCCTCGCATCGCGAAAAGTAGGGGAGGCTTGTCCCTAGAAATCCGGCTTTCAACTCACGTAGGTGGGCTTGGACCTCTGCAAGCGGATCTGGCTCATGAGGGCGGATTTGGACCCTGCGAGCGGATCTGACTCATGAGGGCGGATTTGGACCCTGCGAGCGGATCTGGCTCATGAGGGCGGATTCACTCTACTAGTGGGCCCATGTGACTTGGCGTGTGAGGGCCCAGGTGTGCCATCGAGCCCGTTTCATGGCTACACTCCATTCTTCCTCTAAGTGGATGGTCTTGACTTGTGGGCGAATTTGTTCGTTAGTCCGTCGCGGTAATTTTTACCGTCTACATGAATCTTCCTCCACCCAATGCCAAAATCTTAGAGCTCAAATCTGGAGCTCTGATACCAATTGTTGCACGCTGTGCGGAAGCATGTTCGACAACCAAACAAGTCGGCGCACGATGAGAGAAGAGAACCAAATTAAAACACGAGTGCAATCTACCACAATACGACACAAATCAAACCAAACACAGAGATTTACGTGGTTCGGTAATTGCTTACGTCCACGGGGAGAGGATGGGGAGATTTTACTATATGAAGGAGAAATACAACGGGTTACAACTCACAAAATCACTCAAATATAACTGTAACCAAAGCTCTCAACTCTCTCATAATATCTCCCTCTCAAAGTGCTCAAAAATCTCTCCTTTATCTAATTTTTGAAACACTAAAAATGTGTTTTAATTTATATCAAAACACAAACCAAAACCAACTGGGAAAACCGATCTGGGCCCACAACCGCATCGCGGTCGACCGAACATGTGCTCGTAGTCGACGGGCTAGAAACAGGATTCAAATTAACTTTGTAATCGTGTACATTATCGGTCGACCGGACTCATGCCATCGGTCGACCGGCCAGAAGCAGGGTTTTCGACCTTGTAATTTTGCACGAACTCGGTCGACCGGCCTATGCCTTTCGGTCGACCGACCTGCAACCAAATTGTATATGTTGATTTTCACGTTTTCCCCAATTCTTTCGCCGTTTTCAACATGAACTTCATTGAAGGTACATTTTGAGTCAAGTATTTGAACTTCAATGAATTTCATTAAAGGTACACTTTCTTCTGGATCTCTCACTTCTCATGACGTACTGCAATATTAATTGAAGAAAAATCAATTAAAAAGCTAATTTCTGGACCTCTAAACTCCTCTCATATGCTGGTAGACTGCTCCTAATCAAATCAGTTATCTTTAATATGCATAATTACTAGAGAGGCGTTTTTGTTCTACGAAAAAAGTCATCAAACTATTGAAAAAGGATGTATAGAGTATTTATGGCCAGGTGAACTGAACAAACACTCAAAATTTAAAGTGGCTGGGTCCACTGTAAGCTCTCCTAAGATGTGTTGTGTGTCTGTCTAGGCCTTCACAACCTGGATTTGTTTAACAAGGTTTTGATGATTAAAAATTTATGGGCGGTTGTGCTTAAGACTGACTCTATCTGGGTGAAATGAATTTATGGATTTTTGATGACTCTTAAGTTTACGAACTTAGAACTCTTTCAAATGAAGACA
>BQKN01000126.1:382439-407638 GCA_022839385.1 Asparagus kiusianus | reverse complement strand
TTATTGTAATGACCAAAGTTGTAATAGATTCGATGACAATGAAAAAAATCAACTTTTGACCCAAATAGCTAATAATCGGATCAAGATTGTTTCAAGCCGTCCCCGGTTCAGAACTTATCTGGATTAGGTTAATTCTAGACTAGTTCTCAAGTTGCCAATGACCCTATCTTTCTTCTTTGAACCTGGATGTACAATTAAACATTAAAGCTAAACTAACCACTACTAGCCATCATAGCCAAAAACATAGACCTTCTTTTCAATGCCATGGCAAATACATGAGAGTCGCATAAGAAGGATATATAAAGAGGAAGTTAAAGCTAGGAGTGAGCAAGGCTGAAGAAGAGAATCACAAGCAAGGATCATTAAGGGCAGCAGTTTTGCGGTAGATATCGATCGCCTCTTCTGATAGCAGATCACGTACGTGTTGCTCTCAGTCATTTATGTGTGAAGTTTTAGTGTAATCTCAGTGAGGATCTCACCTTTTTCTTTGGGTCATCACTAATGAGACTCATATTGCTCCGTATCCCAATTATTTGAACCTACTGAAGCAATATGATTCCTTCAGCTTGAACAAAAGGGCTTTATTTCCTTGCCTCCAAACATGGAACTGTACTGCAAGAGTTTTAAGTTGGGTTTCTATCTCTTTGCAGTGAGGCGCTATACGGGAAGTTAAGACGCAGTAGTTCAAGAAATTGATTTATAGATAACACAAGCGATCAAATATCAAGACATCTTGTGCAGATTGAGTCTGCCAGAATGTAAATTGCATGTAATAGTTAATATATTCTGGAACTGATGCCGAGCTTCTTGAGAACTGCAAAATGATTGTGGGTAGATCCTCCTTTATGCGAATTGTACTTTTGAGTGAAAAAAAATCCTTCTAGTCTTCCTTTTCTTTTACTGCGTTGTTCACCAAGAGTGAAAGTGCGGGAATGCTGAGAATAAAAGCAAATGGTTGTTAGGGTTTTCTTCTCCATTTGTAAGCTTAATGCATTTTGAACTTTATCCATCTACTGTTATTCGATAAGAAACTTGTTATAATGCTTGGTATAACAAGTTTAATCTAGTGGCTACAAAACCCTAGCATTTGCAACGAAGCTTTTCCCATTCAAGCCAAACAATTAAGCATTGTCGTTTCAGGCTAGAGAGGTCTTTGTCAAAAGCCAAGTCTCCTTGATCGCCAGGATATTGTGAATCATATCACAATCCTTATAATGTTGTTTATGTATAGGCTTCCATATACGAACGAGGATCTATTAGGATATAAACGTGGCTTGTGTTGAATGAGGTTGCTCGATCTTAGGCAGCAGGATAATTGTAGTTTCGGTCATGATCAGGTATTCTTCCAGCACTAAAATATTGAACAGCCTTAAGATTTTCATCCTTAAATCATTTTTATATATGAAGCGGCATCCTTAATCACATATGGAAATAATCTCTAAAGAGTTCGATACCCAATCACTCAGGTCGAAGATGCAATTTTTTTCTCTTTTTTTTTTTTTTGATATATAACAGGTCCAAGATACAGTTGGTTAATGGCATTTGATTAATAATGGCATTTCCCTAATTAGTTCGATGCTAAATTAACAAAGCTTTAAGATTTCCAGAACGTGTTCCTTTTGATTTTATGGGTTTTCTTTTGATATTTTTGGAAGACATTCATTTTTAAATTATAATTATTTTGAGAGAAAGCTAATAAAAAAAAGGTGCAATCCACGAATGATAAGCTACGACTCATTAATAACTGAATATATCTACGGTTAGTTCTAAGAAAGAGGGAAGGATTTGTCTGTATGATTTGTGCTTTTCTGAGAGGCTTTTCCCCCCACTCTAAGCATTCCTTTTAGCTTTCTCTAATCAACCAACAAACTAAAGGGAAATCTTTTCAGTAGTTATATAGCACAAAAAGGAATACGCGTACGCTAATCTTTTTACTAGTTACAGAAAGAATGACGATTGTACACGTATTTGACTAAAAGCATCCCGCATCATGAGGAAGGAATAAATGAGGAATATAGCTTTAGAACCTGCAAACACCAAATCCAACCTGTAAATATCCTAATACCAGGTTTTGAGCTGATACTAATGGGAACATATTGTTGACTTTATCTTTAGCCGTGATATCTAAAGGCTCTGCAGCACCGATCCTCACTTTGCCATTCTGTCAAAATGCATGTGAACCAAAGGGCAAGAGCCCTAGAAGAGCAGATTACATGATCAGATGTCTTACTTTATCAAGGACAAAGATACCAATTAGTTGCAGGGCACAACACCCCCGTTGTTAGCGTTACCCGCGGTTATCGCAACAGTTTGGTTTGGTCGGTTTTGAAAATTATACAATCGATTCACATAAATACTAGGTGGTATTTAAAATTATGAAACAGTAAGTAGCAGAGGTAAATATGTTTTTCATTTCACAAATTTTTAAAGGTTGTGAAAATGGAACTCATTCCTTTTGATTCGCTTTTTTTTTTTCCCATTCGGATAACAATTATAAACGTTCTCAGTAAGTAACAAATCCATGTTAAAATGAGAGCTTATCAAGAGTACTCCTTTTTCGGGTTCACTCACATTTCAACTATTTGAGCTTTTGGGTAGGAAAATTTTGCGGAAAATATGGCACAGATAATATATCAATATTTAAGAAAATACTAGAAATAATTTTTTTTTAAAACTAAATAGGTTTTTTTTATAAAAATAGCCGAAGTAACGTCCACTTCTTCTATGTTAAAAAGAGGCAAAGCACCGCGTCAGTGCCACTTGCTCCTCTACATGTGGGACTGTCTGTGGTGGCAGAGAACTAAATATTTTCAGCTGTAAGGCTTGCATTGAGGGGCCCTACTTCATTTAAAAGTTTCATTATTCGGTCCAACTTGCATTCGGAATTTGTTCGCCGGATTTCTTTGGGCTAACCATTTCAGTTCATTATTTAAAGTATGCGTGCTGCATTTGGCACCTATTGTTTCTCAATACAATATTATCATTATCATTATTACTGTTAGTGTATCATTTCTCTCCATTCTCTCGATCAAATACCACAATAACCAAAATTTGCAGCTAACAAAGTAAACCGGTTTACAGTTTTATCAACCTTTTCAAACTATAGGTCTTTTGGATATTTCTCCTTTAAGTTATCCCTTATAATCCTGATTAGTTAATCGTCAGAACCTTAAAGACCATTTTTTCCCCATGAAAAGAGTTGGTTTGATATGAAGAATATAACTTTTATTTGTGTTTGCTTTTGACTAAAACCAGCATTATAACACGTGCAATGCACGTGCTATAATTAAAATCTCTTTAGAAAAAATATGGAGCATCTAAACTCTAATTAAAAACGGGATATATCCGAAAATAGTAAATACATCAATATAATAACTGTTGGATAGCAGTATTCATAATCTATTTTGGTAACATGAGGTTATTATGATTCCTAATCTATTTTGGTAACATGAGGTTATTAGGATTCCCAATTTGTTTTGTTTTTGGTTTTAGGATTCCTAGTCTGTTTTGGTTTTAGTTTTTCTATATATATGGAGATTAGAATCAATCATCAAAATAGAGGAGAGTTGTAATCAGATATTAGAGAGACTTTTGAGCATTGTGAGAGGGAGATATTGTGAGCAAGTTGAGAGCTTTGGTTGAGAGTTAGTTTGTGAGTTTTGTGAGATTATAACCCTTTGTACTCTCATTGATTTAGTGGAATCTCCCCATCCTCTTCCCGTGGACGTAGACAAATTGCCGAACCACATAAAATTGGTTGTCTCGCTATTTGTGTGGTTTTTAATAGCTTATTTAGGTTCCCTCGATAGGTCAGTCCTAGAACTGATGAGAGGAAGAGCTGATATCTCACTTAGTTGATATATTTTGCTTAAGGTTCTTGTTTCCTTTGTGAAACAGGAATTCCTGTTGCGACCTGACTCTCTTGTTGTACTGTCGAAGTTGCGACCTGACTCTCTTGTTGTGCTGTCGAAGTGCTGCCGAAATTTTCGCTACGCGCAACAAGTGGTATCAGAGCCCAAATTTTAGATCTAGGGTTTTGGAATTAGGTGGAGGAAGATTCTTGTTTGAAGCTTGGTTCTTGGAGTTCTAGGCTTTGGTGGAGATAGCATTAGGAGTTGTCGTTGGAGATTTCGCTTTCCTCGTGTGGACAAGAGATCTATTTGAAATTTGATCTAGGGTTCAGTTGGGTTATTCTTTATTTCTATCAAAGTTTGGTTCTTTCTCTACAACTTGGAGTTAGTTTGCAATGAGAGAAGAAGGTGAAAGCAGCAAGTCGATGGCGAGTATAGTTCAAGTTGGTTTTCAGAACACCAAAATTAGTATGGTAAAATTTGACGGTAAAATCAACTTTGGTTTGTGGATGAGCGACGTACAGGATGCGCTCAATGCTCAGAACTTGGAGGAGACCATCATGGTCCACGAGAGACCACCAAAATATGAAGAGGCGATATGGGAAAAGATAAATATGAACACTTGTGGGGTGATCAGATCCTGTTTGGAATAGGAATTGAAGTATGATATAATTGGGGTGACTTCTACAATGAAGATGTGGAAAATTCTCAACAATAAGTACCTTACGAAGAGTGTTGAGAACCGTTTGCACTTGCTGCGAAGATTGTTCAGATTTCAGATGTTCCGAGGACCTCAATAGTGTAGACGATAAAAATTATCGTCGCAAACTTGTACATGAATTCGCCAGCGACTCAGAACCGTCCACTCGAATTAAGGGCAAGCCTCACCCACGGGTTGGGCTCACTAGCGCGAACCCAAACCGCACGAGCCCCAAATTCGCCCGCGTGGGTCAAGATCATCCAGATTCGCCGGTATGACCGACTCGCCCACATGAGTCAAGGTCATTCAGATTCGCCTGTATGAACGACTCGCCCGCGTGAGTCAAGGTCATCCAAATTCGCCTGCTCACTCGACTCGCACGCACGAGTCGAGAGTCAAACTCGTATCCGACAGTCACTATACCACGCACAGGGATGTGCCTTCCCATTTCCCACGACGTGAAGGGAGGGAGCACGGTGCTCCAAGCCCATCAAGTAGCCGCTCGTAGTACGAGTAGCCAGTCAAATCCATGCAGTCACCAAATCTGCCTACACACTCACAAACGAAGCTCGCCTCGCCCGCACGAGTGAAGAGCTGAATTCGCCTGCAAACAGCAAGCTGACTAGACGCCCTTAAGTACTTGGCAGCCGCTACACTATGTACAGGGATGAGCCTCCCCATTTTCCGCAAGTCGCTACACTGCGTACAGGGATTGGCCTTCCCCATTTCCCACGCGATGTGAAGGGAAGGAGTACAGTACTCCGAACCCCTCAAGTAGCCGCTCACAGTACGAGTGACCAGTCAATCGCTAAATCCGCCAGCAGGAAGCCCGCCTCGCCTGCACGAGTCGAGAGCCGAATCCGCCCGCAAACGGTAAGCTGGCTAAACCCACTCGAGTACCGGGTAGCCGCTATCTCACGTATAAGGAGGGGTCATCCCACTCCTCATGATGTGAGGGGAAGGAGTACAGTACTCCAAACCCATCAAGCAGCCGCTCACAGTACAACCTAAGGCATGATACCTCCTGACGATACATGGTCATATCCCATGATTCAAGGAGCGCCCACGCCGTCTCTCCTCTATTTAAGAACTTCTTCCAGCCATAGTGAAGAGGTTCAGCCGGTTCAGCAGTTGAACGATTCAGAGTTCAACAGTTCGCTTACAGCTAATTGATTAACTCAATCGGCCGATTGAACCACTAGCTCTCGACCCTCAAAGGAGTCGATGACAATCTCTTTGCATAACCTTTGCATTGTAGCATCTCCTCCCTGTTCCAGGCCCTGATCGCCACTGAACTCGGAGATTCAAACTCTATCAACTCGAGCTTCTACTGTGTACTGAAGCTCACCAGCAACCTTGGTCGGATCGTCCAAGGGAAGCGGACTCGATGCGAGAATCGAGCGAAGCGTCCTATAGCTACCGAAAGTCCCCACGTTAAACAAGGAGGACATTCCCTCCGCTTCTGTTGTAATTTTCGATTCATTAGTTTGTAATAAGCTATTCTTATAAATACAAACGAAGTTCCTTATTTTCGGGAAATCAAAATTTACACCTACAGAAGATGGCGACCACAGTGGGAGAAGCTGTTTCTTCAACCAAAATGGTGGTAGCTCAGTTCTACGAGGTTGCTGTTGGGACGACTGTGGAGTCCCTAGAGATCGAGTTCGACCAAGCAAAGTACGAAGAGTACTTGTTTTCTTTATCCTCTGGTGGCGATGCGTCCCGCAAACGCCACAGAGTCGTGCGCAGAGGCCGACCTCAAACGGTCAAAGCCTCCACGCCTGAGGGCTATACCCGAGTCTCGTCGGGGGAACCTACTCCCTCAAAATCGACCAAGGCCAAGCCAGAAGTCGAGAGCATGGGGCGAAAGCCTACCAGATGGGTCGCCAAACGGCCGTCGCAGACACCCGCCCCGGAAAGAACAGCGGTTCATTCCAGTGTAGACTGTACTACCACAGCCCACGCGAACGTTCTTCTCTCTAAAAGAGCTCGCCAACGGCGACGACAGGCCCTCGCCAGACAAGAGGCCCAAGCCTTCGCCTCATACGACGGTCTGAACTATTACACAGGCCCGAAAAATATTAGATGAGAGGGCAACTCGCCCGACATCGGAAGGCTCTCCAAATCAGGAGCGCCAACCAAGAGGGACGGGACCGCCCGCTCGGGTGGACTTCGCTTCTCAGGTCACATCCCTGATGCGAATAAACCACCTCGAGTAGGCGAACCCTCGAGGGTAGGCGAACCTTGCCATGACTCCTTGACGGATAAGTGTAACAAGCGGGAGGGCCTTGACCACAAAGGCAAAGCGGTAGGCGATGCCTCGCGAACCCGCCTGCGCGAACGAGGGGCTGAGTCTCGCCCGTACGTGGGAGTTCGCCCAAGCACGAAGACCCGCCTGTTAGGGCAAACTCGCCCAACTCCAACACTTAAACATTCTACCCAGTGCACAACAGGGGGTGCATCCAAAACCCTCTTGTGCAATCACCCAGACGACCCGTCTGACGTTGGGGGTTGTCGCCAATCGCCCACAGAAGACCTCCGGGGTTACTTGACTCGCAAGCACACCATACATGAGGCGAATCCTCAGTGCCACTATGAAAGACTTATCTAAACAGTACTCGCTGACTGCCAATGTATAGGAGCGGCGAAACCTTCGGTGTTCGAGAGGCTCTCTCGACAGCCCTCTCAACCGAGACCCTCTCGTCGAAGGCGTCATCACCAAAAAGGACGCGCCGCCGACGATCGAGAGCTCCCATCCGCTACAATCAACGTGACGGACAAAGGCAAGACTATCCTTTCTGGTTCTCCGGATTCGGACTCCTTCCTGGGACCTAATCCTCCGCCTGTCCAACGTGAACGAGACGATATATATCGGCGCACTCGTAGTCACACGGGAGTGAGCATTGGGTTTGATTATTCAAGCTTAGCGCCTCCCTCTGACGGTGAAGACGAGATCCACTCGGCAACGGCTACGTCCCAGACATCGCACTCAAGTCAGGACGTAATGGCGAGAGTACACATGGTTGAACCCACCCATGAACAGACGATGGCCCAAAAGTTCGAAGAACAACAGGCAACCATTGACTCCTTGAGAGAGATGTTGGAGCAGCTTCTGAACAAGAAGAAGAAGAAGAAGAAAAGAACCCAGTGCACCTTACCCCGGCGAACAGGGGATGAGGAGTGGGTACCTCCTCATCGTCCAGCGACCGAGACGGAAGATAATATCGATCCATAATCTGATTACTCTTCCAAGACATTACTAGGGACTTCACATACTGGGGGTAGTGCTCGCGACAAGAGGTTCGACGAGTTCCAAAACTAGCTCAACGCGTTGAAGCTTTAGCAGAACATGAACAAGCTGGGGGTGGTCCGACCCTATCCTGTCGAATAGGATACAGTCCCATACCCAGCATGTATCTCGCCTGCAGTTGGAGTGTGCTAGCAATTTAAACTCTCTAAGTGTCCAAAATCCGACTGTAGCTTGAACTCGCCTATAACAAAAGGCCCACCTGCAATGGCCTCACAGAGAAAAATAAAAGACAACAGCGACTAGGAGAGATACACGCACAAACATGAGGGGAAACCTAAAGAGTGCAACATTCAGCCAGTTTTAAGACAGTGCATTTGAACAAAGTTATGATTTCACAAACAAACAAGTCATGACATGGTTTCAAAAGCAAAACAGGCAAAATATCTTAACACGGTCCTAGACCTGAGGTCCTAGTCCAACAAACTAAAGGATGTAAGCTCTTCTTTGACCGCAGCCACCCTCCTCGTGTGGTCCTCCCGGGCTTTGTCTTCAGCCTCCCTCCGAGCCCGGTCTTCAAAGCTTGACCTGGCAGCAGCGTCTTCCTGGCGCAACGCCTGGAGATTGTGAGTTTCCTCCTCGACAGTCTTTTTAACCTTGTCACTCTCAGATTGAAGCCCCCTCAGCGTCGTCTCCGCCTATTCTAACTCGACCCTCAGGCGAGATACGATGGAAGTAAATTCGCCTATCCTCTCTTCCAGAGAGCATTGCTAACCCACCTAGAAGGCGACGTGAGATTCCAAGTCTGCTATTTCCTTGGAACGGACTTCCTGGTCCCAGGCCTCCCGACGCCTAATACGAGACAGGAAAGACTCCACATCGACTTTCGGACCCTCTCGCAGCAAAATCTCTAAACACGTCAAACGTGATTCCAGAAAAAGGAGCCTCTGCATGCAACGCGTAGTAAGCCGGTTCTCGTCCAGCCGTCTGAGGTCGACCACACGATCCAGGAGGGACTGTTTGAAGCCGTTATAATTCCCATGCCAAGACTGACGAGCGAGATTACCTGCTTCATAGCATTTTGAAATTCCTCAATACGAGCCTGTATGGGCAAGGAATCTGAGGAAACGGGCTCTTGACCCGGAGCGATCGCCGTGATGGGTGGAACCTCGAGACAAGGTTCGGCTCCAGGCTGAGGAACAGAGCCTGAGGCGGAGGAAGTTGTGGTACCCTCAGATTCGTCGTCAGAAATTAAGATGGGCTCGGTCGCGCGCTCTTCGGTAGCTGGCACCTCTTCTTGAACCGTGCAACACAATAACGACACGGGAAAGAGTTAAGCGAGAAGTACCTGCTCGACCTGCGACTATACGGAAATCGGGACAAAAGGGTACCTTCAGCGGCGGCGGCCTTAGCGGCACCCGAAGAGGATGCCTCCTTCCTTTTCTTCGAGGCAACTCTCTTCACCTTCGGTGCCATTCTGAGTGCAACAAAAGGAAAACTTGGACTTCCTCTGAAGAAGACAACAAGGAAAATGCAACCTCTCTCGACGAGGAAGAGGGGCATTAAATACTCAAAGCCTAGGCGGTTATCCACCGCTCGATTGGACCATTCAGGGCCAAACAGTCGAGAGTAAGGCCGAACAACTCGGATCTCGCATGAACGACCATGATCTGGCAGTTTCTGGATACGATCTTTAGCCAACGGCCCAAATCGGGCGCAGAGGACGAAGAGGCCCACTATGCCGTATTTAATGCGAAACGACATGCCCACGTCTTCTTAACTGTCGCGCGCGTGGATTAACACGTGGCCCACTGAACACGGAGCCCGCCCGGAGCCGAATTCGATGTTTGAACTCCTGCGAGTCAAGACCAATTGGACTCGCATGCCACACTGGAATTCGAGTCAGTTCCAATTTCACCTGCGGACAAAATCCGCCTACAGGTGAGACAAGCTTGCAGCTAAAATTCGCCGACAGCTAGAATCCCCCTGCAGCTAGGATTCTCTTGCGGCCAAACTTTGGCTGATGCGTGTCCATGTTAAAAAATAAAAAAATGGTGCGCGCACGAAAGTAATAATGGCTGGAAACAAAAGGATGATTTCATTCATAAAAAGAAATTCTATTACAACGAGGGATCAAAGGCAAATTACAACGCTCTCAACCGTAACTCCACCTCACGAATCTCCCCGGCGTGACGAAGCTCGAGCCTCCTTAGGATCTCTCGGTGGAGATCTTCCTCAGTGCACGAGACCAAGTCTTGGACGGTATGTTTGGCCTCCTTGAGGGCTCGGTCCTTTTCCTCAACGGAACCAGCGACCAGTTACCGACGAGACTCGATATCCTCCAACTCCTTTACCAACTGTTCACGAGCCTTCTCTTGAATGGCTAGGGAGACCAACGCATTAGCAATGACTTGCTTCAGCTTCACTATCTCCGAAGACAGGCGAGAAAGGCGGTTGTCAGCCTTCTGTTGCTTATGGGTCACTCGTTCATTCTCGGCCTTGTCCTGCTCCAACTCTGCTAACAACCTTGCCTCCAATGACATGGTCTCATTCAGTCTGCGGTCGCACTCTTCCACTGCTGCTCGAACCTCGCCGGACGTGAGATCAATAATCTCGGAACTCTTCGCGCGAAAGGTAAGCAACTGTCGAATAGCCCGCTCCACCTCTTCCAAACGCTGGAAGTACGGCTTAGCCACGGTGGCGCCAAGCTTCTTGATCAAGAAGACCATGTCGTGATCGAGGTCCTCCTTGAACTCCTCAAAGGGACAGCTCTCTTCCAATGCCAGCTTGACGCAATCGGCTAGAGTGTCTTGAAAGTTAGCCAGGGTTCGAGCCACCTTCTTTTTATGCGAACGTTCCAAGGGAGAGAGGGTAGCCTCATCTGCCGAAGTGGTGATAGGCGCTGCCAAAGTTGACACGCCTACCAACGCCACTGGAGTAGCGGCCGCGATGCTGACAGTCACCAAGGACGAGGAAGTGGTCACTAGCCGAGCGGGGGTCTCCCTTTAGATCGGAGACTCCTGCGCTGGTAGCCCACCCCCGGCCGACGCTTCCTCCGGAATAAGAATTTCCCCTTGCTGGCCTGTCACACCTTCGCGAGCCAATGCCTCCTCCTCGCTCGATATCACCTCGTGAACTGAGACGTCATCATCCGCCTCTGATTCGCTCATCTCTCTAGGTGAATGGCCCGCCCAAGAATGAGGATCCTCTTTACCGGCGACTTCATGGGCTGGATCGGCTACGAATCCAAGAAAAGGGTTAGCAAATGCCCCTCAAGAGGGACCCCATTGACAGTTCGATACAGAAGGGTCAACAACACTAGGACCTACGCTTACCTGAGCCACCAAGCTCTTCTTCGTCTCCAGTCCCCTCCTTTTTGTCAGAAGGAATGGAGATCACTCTCTCGACTGCACCTGCATAAATTTAACACAAACGTTAGGGGGTGCAGATTCAACTTTATACCCGAGAGTGCCGCACTAAAGATTACCTCCTGGTGCGGACGTAGGAGTCGTTGAAGCCCCCTCCTGTGGCCTCACACCAGACTGTGGAGGAGCATCCTTCGAGGTCGTCGGAGCTGCCCCCGATACGGTAGAAGGAGTGGGCGGAACAGTTCCAGTCCCAGAGGTAGTCACTCCAGGAATGATCACCTGAGCAGTTTTATCCTGACCTTCCGCCGCTCTGGCGATCTCAACCGTCTCTCCACGACGGGCCTTCTTCGTCGCTTCCACTTTGGAGCCTTCGGCCGCTGTCTGCCGCTGTCGCTTAGAGAGGAGCGAGCTGCTCGGAGATAAGAGGGGCATCCCCATCCGTCCAGCTATCGTGCTCCGAGCTTGTTCCAGACGCTCACCCGCCCGGACTAACTCGTCAGATTCTCTCTGCTCACTAGGGGGATCCAACGAAAGACTGGGGGAGGGAGCTCGAGCCTCGGGTGCCTTGATTCGTCTAGACCCGCATCAAAACTCTCGGTGTCTTCAGCTGGGTCTTCTGAAAATCACTCTCTAGCAGTTTGGCAGCCCTTCCACCTCGAGGTACGAGGGGCTCCTCTGGGGCGACGCCCGTGTTTCATCAAACAGGAACTCTAGAACCAAAAGCCCTCAGGATTGGCGCTGGTACCCCGATACCACCGGCAGTACAGGAGCGTGTGGTGCAAATCACGATCCTTTGCAGGCAGCTCAAAATGGGCATGGGCACCGCCAACATGAGTCCAAAACCATCCCCAAGCATCATCCACTAGCCCTCTTTCGAAGTACAAGTGGGGATTGATGTTTCCCACGTACAGTTGGTCGTACCTCGAGGTAACATACAGAGCCTGTTCGTAGGATGTGATACCTCGGTCAGATGTTCACAAACTATCAAAAAGCACCGCAGGAAAGAACGGTGTGATGGTCCACCGTCGATACATCCCTAAGAGACTCCCCGTATCCTCCTCCGCTGAAGTAGGAGAAGAACCAGCGAAAGTTATAGTAGCCGAAATGAGAGAGCGCCTTCCGCGCGTCGGGGATGTCCTTACACTTCCAAGAGCACCTCTCCAGGCACTGGATGAACGGAACGAACCTGTCTCCTTGAAGAGTCGCTGGAGCACTCATCAAACACTCGCAGTGGTAGACAAACCACGCCATTAAGTAAGTGTACGGAAGCCCCATTCTAGGGTTAGGGGTCCTGATGACTTCCCCTTCCCCTTCGTCGACAGTCGACACACAGCAGAATTGGATCGTCAGTGTGCGGAGTCCCCGATGGATGCACACCACCGTAGCCGATACCAACGCGTAGGACTTCCCGTGGGCTAAGCGAACTGCGGGATACACGACCTCCACCGGAAGCGCCTCGAAAGAACGAGTGAGGACCACACACCTCTTCAACCACAACATGAGGTACCCCGCGAGCAGAGCCTTCCCGGATATAGGGGACTTGGCCTGGTGGTAAAACGAATGGAAGACCGTGCCGAATTTGAATCCGCCCTCGTCATGCTCAAGGGTCACGGTGCCGCCCCCTTCGGCTGTCCTCCTCTTCACTTCGGACTGGTCATACTCACCCAGCGGAAGAGTAGGCCTCCCTTAGATGTCATTCTCCAGGAATAAGTAATCAGCCTAATTCTTATGGCTGGTCCCCGGAGCCCTCCTCTTCTTGCCTTTGTGGTCTACCGCCCCCAAGGTATTGAGGCATATATGGTAGTGGCAGAACAATTCCCATAATGTCTCGACCACCAAGGGGGAGCGGTCTGAAAGTTGGTCAATCTCATCTTGATCGGGAACGTACTCTTCGTAAGGGAAACTCCCCAAGGGCAGTCCTGACACGTCGTACATTTCGTGGAGGGTTATGCCGAGTTCACCATTTGGGGTGAAGAACGTGCCACTGTCCGCGCAATACAGTTCTAAGATGCTGTGGAACTGAGGGGCATTGATTTTCAAACCATGTCGAGTGGCCCGAATGGCCACATATAGCTCTGAATCCATGAGATCAGAATTCTCAGCCAAAATGTAATCAGTAATCTTGGACCACCAGGTGTTGCTGCCAGGAGTAGACCCACCCCGGGGCTCGGAAGTCCTTTGGGGGAAATCTCCCACCAGCTTGGAAGAAGCAATGACGGAAGGTCTCCACAACCGCTGTCGTCTCCCCGGCGGGCAACTCATTGAACGATAGGTCAGAACGTAGGCCGGTCACACGCTTGCAAGAGTTCTCCACCCCATACCGAACCGTGGAGCCTGTAAAGACACCGCAAGTCACCCCGTCTTGAGTTGGGGTCAAATCCTAATTCATCGTTCTTGGGACCGCAAGGGACCACATCTCAACGATTGAGAACCCTCTCAGCATGCTGGGAAGATAGTAGTAGACCCCGTCTATTATGCAGAGCCACCTGCTCTCCTTGATCAACAGGGCGAAAGGATCAGTCACAGCATCACCGAACAAAAACTGAGGCTTTTGTAGCTCCTTCCTGGCTTCGTCTGTCAGCACCGCGTCAGTAGTTAACTCACGTAACCTCAGCGGATGACCGTCAGTGACTCTCTTTATTAGGCCATGCGGCTTATTAGCGGTGAACACGGGCACCGGATCTAAGAAAGGGAATCAGGGAGGCGCCGTATAGCCTGTACCTCCGGTGAGACCGATGGCCACGCCCTTCGGAAGAGCTTCGTCAGAAAAGGTCGCTACAAGACAGAACCAAAGAATCAGGACGGAATCCGCCCTAGGGGCAAATCCGTCGATCAAGCCAAGGCAGGCGAATGTAAATCCGCCTGTCAGAAAGTGAAATCCGCCTGACAAGAACGAGATCTGCCTATATAGACTGTATTCGCCTTTACCATACAGAAGTCGAACTCGCCTGTCCAAAAAAAAAAACGAGTTCGACTTCACCCAATAAAGGCCAATTTCGCCTGTAAAGACAAAAATCATCCTCTGCGTATAAATGTAAAATCCGCCTGAAAAGGGCCGATTTTATCCAAATCAGGGTAACTGCCAAAGGACGACAGGATCCATCGGGGAAGACGAGCGATACTCATCCTCCCGACCCGACGTCGGCAACTAACGCGAGATCATCAGGCAAACCTTTTGACTTACCCAAGCGCGTCTCAGGCACGCTTGCGGTCGCGCCGGCAGCGAGGCAATCGGAGTAGCGTCCAGGACCTCCTCCCTTTGCAACACATTTCTTGGATTTCGACGCCATGTCTAGGAATTGGGGACGGAGCGGGAATTCTTTCTCTTTGGGAAATTTTCACGGAACAAAGATTTCCAAGCATAGTGGTTTTCAAAAAAGGGGGATGAAGCCTATTGAAAGGCGGAAGGGCTTGCGTGGCTACGATCGTGCCCACGAGGCAAAACACTCGCGGTTAAGAGACGTGGCCATGATCGAAATCGACGGCCCAGATTGTCCTCCACAATTCGTTTTCTTTTACAGTTACGAAGGAACCATCGAAATTGGAAACGGGCCGGTCAAAACTCGAGACCCGAACCAAGATCTATGACTGAATCCAACGGCTGGATTCGAAAACCACGACCACGATTCGTTATGGGGTGAGATGTACGAAGCTGATGTCACACTGTCGAATCATGATTGATGCGACCTGACGGACCCACGCCGCCTTAGCTGGAAAGTACGAAGCCCCATCAGCGAACACGTGGAAGGGTTTCGCCTGCGAAAACCTGGCTCAACCCCGCAAATTCAAAAGTTCACCTGCGAAAATGAATTTCGCCCGAACAATTCGTTCGCTTTTGAGGACGAATGACAGATGACACGACTCGTCTAGAGTCATGAACCACCGACGAAATGGTCTCACCCCAAACCCACGCCTCAGACGGCTAAGGGTTAGAGTGGAAATCTTAGCGTTGAGCCTAAGAGAAACCATTTGACAACTCATCATACTGAGGGGAATAGTATGACTAGCCCGATTCAAACGGTGATCGGTAAAGGCAAATCAAACCCGTTGATAGCTGAGGGTTTGCTAAAAATCCTAAAGAGAACCAAATACACCTGACCCGCCAGGAACTTCTTTATTCAAAGTATTCCAGACCACACACAAATTGGTTTAGGTCTGAAAACTTTGAAGGGGATCTTGTAGACGGTAAAAATTACCACCCAAACTTGTACATGAATTCGCCAACGACTCAGAACCGTCCACTCGAATTAAGGGCGAGCCTTACCCACGGGTTGGGCTCACTAGCGCGAACCTAAACCGCACAAGCCTCAAATTTGCCCACGTGAGTCAAGATCATCCAGATTCGCCGGTATGACTGACTCGCCCGCATGAGTCAAGGTCATCCAGATTCGCCTGTATGAGTGACTCGCCCGTGTGAGTCAAGGTCATCCAAATTCGCCTGCTCACTCGACTCACACGCACGAGTCGAGAGTCAAATTCGTACCCGATAGCCGCTAGACCACACACAGCGATGGGCCTTCCCATTTCCCACGACGTGAAGAGAGGGAGCACAGTGCTCCAAGCCCATCAAGTAGCCGCTCGTAGTACGAGTAGCCAGTCAAATCCATGTAGTCACCAAATCTGCCTACACACTCACAAACGAAGCTCGCCTCGCCCGCACGAGTGAAGAGCTGAATTCGCCTACAAACAACAAGCTGACTAGACGCCCTTAAGTACTTGGCAGCCGCTATACTGTGTACATGGATGGGCCTCCTAGTTTCCCACAAGCCGCTACACTGCGTACAGGGATGGGCCTTCCCCGTTTCCCACGCGATGTGAAGGGAAGGAGTACAGTACTCCGAACCCCTCAAGTAGCCGCTCACAGTACGAGTGACCAGTCAATCGCCAAATCCGCCAGTAGGAAGCCCGCCTCGCCTGCACGAGTCGAGAGCCGAATCCGCCAGCAAACGGCAAGCTGGCTAAACCCACTCGAGTATCGGGTTGCCGCTATCTCACGTACAAGGAGGGGCCATCCCACTCCTCATGATGTGAGGGGAAGGAGTACAATACTCCAAACCCATCAAGCAGCCGCTCACAGTACAACCCAAGGCATGATACCTCTTGATGATACATGGTCATATCCCATGATTCAAGGAGCGCCCACGTCGTCTCTCCTCTATTTAAGAACTTCTTCTGGCCACAGTGAAGGGGTTCAGCCAGTTCAGCAGTTGAACGATTCAGAGTTCAACAGTTCGCTTACAGCTAATTGATTAACTCAATCGGCCGATTGAACCACTAGCTCTCGACCCTCAAAGGAGTCGACGACAAGCTCTTTGCATAACCTTTACATTGTAGCATCTCCTCCCTGTTCCAGGCCCTGATCGCCACTGAACTCGGAGATTCGAACTCTATCAACTTGAGCTTCTACTGTGTACTGAAGCTTACCAGCAACCTCGGTCGGATCGTCTAAGGGAAGTGGACTCGGTGCGAGAATCGAGCGAAGCGTCCTATAGCTACCGAAAGTCCCCACGTTAAACAAGGAGGGCATTCCCTCCGCTTCTGTTATAATTTTCGATTCATTAGTTTATAAGAAGCTATTCTTATAAATACAAACGAAGTTCCCTGTTTTCGGAAAATCAAAATTTACACCTATAACTAGTGGCTCATGTGAACAACTATACTAAGTTGTTGTCGGACTTGGCGAATGTTGATGAGAAGATATCGGATGAGTATAAGGCTATTATCTTTTTGAGCTTCTTAGCGGATTAGGAGTATGATACCTTTGTGCTCACTTTGTTGAATGGGAGATCTTCTATCAGCTATAGTGAAGTTACTAATGCATTGACGAATTATGATTTGAGGAGGAAGGACAAAGAGACTTCCCATGCTAGTACTTTAGGCGAGGTCTTGTCGACAAGAGATAGAAGCCCATATCTGAAAGGTGGTAATAGAGGAAGGTCAAAGTCAAGAGGTAGTCACCAGCTAGGAAAGAACCAATGTGTATTCTGTAAGGAGTAGGGATATTAGAAAGAGATTGTCCAAAGATCAAAGAGAAGGAGAATAACAAGAAAAAGGGCTCGAAGGCCAATGAGGTGAATATTGCGAAAGGCGATGATTCCGATGATTCGAGCTTTTCTCTACTGATTACTCTGGATGTGAACCACTTGGATGCATCAGATTGGATGCTTGATTCCGGTGCTACCTATCATGTGACCCCTAGGCGAGATTGGTTTACATCTTTTAAGAAACTTGATGGGGGTGTTGTTGTCATGGGAAATGATCAATCCTGTGATATTTGTGGGATAGGTACCGTGCGGATTCGGATGCACGATGGAATAGTTCGTGAATTGAAGGAGGTGAGATTCGTTCCTCAGCTGAAGAAGAATCTTATCTCAATTGGAGCTTTGCAGGCGAAGGGATTCAAGGTGACCTTTGAAGACCCTGTAGCAAAGGTTACTACGGGATCTTTGGTGGTGATGAATGGAGTCCGCAGTCGAAACTTGTATTATCTAAAGAGGAGCATCGAGATTGGCCAGGTAGCTTCAGCTATTTCATAGGTGGACATGAACAGGCTTTGGCATTACATGTTAGGGTACACATGTGAGAAGTCACTGCAGGTGTTGTGCAAGCAGGGACTGTTGAAAGGAGCCAAGAGTAGAAAAGTAGATTTCTGTGAGCACTGTGTTCTTGGCAAGAAAACGAAGGTGAAGTTCGGGACTGCTATTCATAGGACGAGGGGCATCCTGGACTACGTGCACACAGATGTTTGGGATCCCACCAAGACTGCATCACTTGGTGGTCGACATTGGTTCGTCACGTTTGTTGATAACTATTCTAGGTGTTGTTAGGTGTACACCATGAAACATAAGAATGAAGTTCTAGATTTATTCGTGGAGTGGAAGAAGAGATTGGAACTGCAGACTGGGAGAAAGATCAAGACATTGTGATCTGACAATGATGGTGAATATACTTCAGACCCCTTTCTGCAGCTATGTCCAGACGAGGGTATAGAGAGGCACTTCACGGTTAGTCATATACTGCAGTAGAATGGGATAGCAGAGAGGCTGAATTGGTCTTTACTGGAGAAGGTCTGATGCTTATTGTCGCAAAATGGTTTGGAGAAGATCTTTTGGGCTGAGGCACTTACATATGCGAGCCACCTCATTAATAGGCTACTTTCATCTGTGATTAAGGGGAAAACCCCTATGGAAAAGTGGTCGGGAGAGCCAGCACATGATTATGATCAGCTCAAGGTATTTGGGTGTTCTGTATTTTATCATGTGAGAATAAATAAATTGGAACCTCGAGGTAGGAAGGTCATATTTGTAGGATTCAAGCGTGGTGTCAAGAGATACAAGCTATGAAATCTAGTTGATAGAAAGATTGTACTGAGTAGAGACATCACGTTTGATGAGGCTTCTATCATGAAGCTTCCCAGCTCTCATCAGGTGGAGAGCAACCCGACAGAGGAGATATCGCAGGTGGTGGAGATTGATGCAGCCTCACATTGTCCAGATAGTATAGTATCCATTAGAGTACCGACTGAGGTGATGCCAGGCGAGCACGATGGTGACACGAAGGATACGGGTACTGATGTGCAGGATCAGGGACCGACGGTTCAGGTTTAGGATTCTATTGCGGTTTGGAGACAGAGGAGAGACATACGGATGTCAACACGGTATGCCGACATAGTTGCGTATGTACTTCCGGTGGAGAGTATCGATGAGATGGTATCTACTACATTCAGAGAGGTCGAGCAGAGTTCGAAAGCTGATTCGTGGTAGGTAGCTATGCAGGAGGAGATGGAGTCTCTTCACAAAAATGATACGTGGGAGCTTATTAAGCTTCCAAAGAGTGAAAGACAATTGGTTGTAAGTAGGTATACACAAAAAAAGGGCATTGAAGGCACTCCATTGAGGTTCAAAGCTAGGTTGGTTGCGAAGGGCTATGCACATGATGAAGGTATTGACTATAATAAGGTTTTCTCTCCGGTAGTAAAGCATTTTTCGATTCAGATTTTGCTAGCTTTGGTGGCACATTATGGTTTGGAGTTAGATCAGTTGGATGTGAAGACGATATTTCTTCATGATGATCTTGATGAAGAAATATATATGACTCAGCCATTAGGATTCCGAGCTGCAGGGAAAGATAAGTTGGTTTGCAGATTAAAGAAATCACTATACGGTTTGAAGCAGTCTCCTCGACAATGGTATAGGCGATTCGATGGTTTTATGATTGTCATTCATACACTCGGAGCCAGTTTGATCCTTACGTATATTTTCACAAGTTGAAAGGAGGTGCGTACATCTATTTATTACTTTATATCGATGATATGTTGGTTGCTTTTATTTCCAGATCTGCTATAGATGAGTTGAAGACATAACTTTCAAAGGAGTTTGAGATGAAGAATTTGGGTGAGGCGAAGCGTATTTTAGGGATGAAGATCGGCAGAGACATGAAGAAGGGCAGAACTTATTTAACACAGGTGGCTTATTTGGAGAAGGTTCTACAACGATTTTATGTTAGCATGGATACGAAGCCAGTTAGTGTACCATTGGGAGCCCATTTGAAGCTTTCAGCTGACCTTTCACCGAAGTCAGTTGAAGATCGAGAGTTGATGTCGAAGACTCCATATGTGAGCGTAGTTGGGAGCTTGATGTATGCGATGGTATGTATGAGGCCGGACTTATCACAGGCGGTGAGCATGCTTTCGAGATACATGCACGATTCTGGAGAGGTCATTAGGACGTCGTGAGATGGATTTTGAGGTACATTCGAGGTACGCCCAATGTTGGTTTAGTTTATGAGCGGGACACTATAGGTGGGCAACTATGTATTGATTATGTTGATTCGGATTATGCCGGATATTTGGATAAGCGTCGGTCTACTACGGAGTATGTGTTTACTTTGACCCGTGTGCCGGTGTGTTGGAGATGTCCTTACAGTCGACGGTTGCTTTGTCTACGACGGATGCAGAGTATATGGCAGTTACGGAGGCTATGAAGGAGGCTATTTGGCTTCGAGGACTTTTGAAGGAGCTTGGTATATCGCAGAGGTCCGTCACTATCTATTTGGCGAAGAATTAGGTTTTTCATATGAGGAAGAAGCATATTGACGTTCGTTATCACTTCATTCGAGATGTTCTTGAATATGGCGATGTAGAGATTGTGAAAGTCCACACGAAGGATAATTTGACGGATATGCTACCTAAGGTGGTTCCGAGCAACAAGTTTGATCATTATCGAAACTTGTTGCACATTCGTGATTGTTGAGGCCGTTGACGGTCATTTGGATGAACTATGGGCGGCTTGATCCTTTGGGAGAGGGGGTACGTAGGTAGCCACATTGGTGCGACCGAATTTGGTGAGACGACGCATTGGTGCTCATGTTGGTGTCGGCTCACTTTTGGGAATACTTCACCGAGATGGAGAATTGTTGGATAGCAGTATTCCTAATCTATTTTGGTAACATGAGGTTATTAGGATTCCTAATCTATTTTGGTAACATGAGGTTATTAGGATTTCTAATTTTTTTTTGTTTTTGGTTTTAGGATTCCTAATCTGTTTTGGTTTTAGTTTTTCTATATATATGGAGATTAGAATCAATCATCAAAATAGATGAGAGTTGTAATCAGATATTAGAGAGACTTTTGAGCATTGTGAGAGGGAGGTATTGTGAGCAAGTTGAGAGCTTTGGTTGAGGGTTAGTTTGTGAGTTTTGTGAGATTGTAACCCTTTGTACTCTCCTTGATTTAGTGGAATCTCACCATCCTCTCCCCGTCGACGTAGGCAAATTGCCGAACCACGTAAAATTAGTTGTCTTGCTATTTGTGTGATTTATAATAGCTTATTTAGGTTCCCTCGATAGGTCAGTCCTAGAACTGATGAGAGAAAGAGCTGATATCTCACTTGGTTGGGATATTTTGCTTAAGGTTCTTGTTTTCTTGGTAAAATAGGAATTCCTATTGCGACATGACTCTCTTGTTGTGCTGCCGAAGTGCTGCCAAAATTTCTGCTGCGCGCAACAATAACTCGATGAGAGACAGAAAGTGAAACAATTGTTTTTTATGAAGTGCCAAAAAAGGTTATAAAACATCTGGAGTACTGAAGTTGAAGAAGGTGTAACATTTCGGGTATTAGAGTGTCAAAAATACTTTTAAGGTTTCAACGTTAAAAATGTGCTTTAAAGTGTCAAATTGTAACCCTTCAAGATAAAATCAGTTGAGGATTATTTTGATCACCGAGGGACCAAGTTGCAAAACTCCTTACAATTTGAGGGACTTATAAATCTTCAAAGATTTGACGAAGTAACATACAGTTATGGAAGATTTGATGTAGTAATATCTAAGGTGTGCTTGTGTTTTTCTAAGAGCATCTCCAATGGGCTGGAAAAATCCGATCCCTTAGCTAAATTGAGGAAGATTTAAGGGGTTTGTGCTTCAATGGACCGAAAAAAGATTCCCTTCACCCCAAGTCCCTTAACTTCCTCCCTAAATTAAGGGGAAGATTAAAACCCCTTAACCTTCCTCTTATAATTTTATATTAATATATTTTATTTTGGAGTTAATTTATAGTTAATAAAATTTAGTTAATGTATAGTTAACTTAAAATAATATGAATGTTATAATACGACCGTTAAGATATGAATGTTATAATACGACCGTTGAGATATGACCATTGAAATATTATTGTTAAATGAATTAATATTAAAATAATATAGAATTTAAATTTAAAATAATATTTAACTTTTAACATGATTTATATAAATTAATTATTATATAAATTAATTATTTGTTTAATTTTAATATGATTAATTAATTTAATGAGTATATAAGGTAATTTATTAATTAAAATTAATTAATTAATTATTTTTATTTATTAATATTTAATTATTTATTCATTTATAAATAAACTATATATTTAATTAAATCCTAATCAATAAAATTAAAACACTTAAATATGAATAATTAAAGGGTAGGGTGACTTTTAAGGGGATACCATTGGAGGAGAACATTCCCCTTCCTTAAAGCCCCCCTTAGATTAAGGGACATTGTAGGGAACCCTTGGAGATGCTCTAAGAAAACGCAATACAATAATGTTTTTCCTCCAAAACTATTTTCAAAACGCAATTGTGAGTTTGTTTCGTCAAAGCTAATTTAGTTAACAAAATATACATATATTATAGTATTGTTTATATTATTATAAACTGTATTATATGAAAGTAGTGTGAACATAATATAGTAGATACATTTATAATATAAAATATTAGTTAAATTATAAAAATGATATTATATTAGGTATATTTTGGTTATATTATATTATTTTATTTATAGAAAAAAGTAATAATTAAAATGTTTTAATTTATTTCATTAACTATGATATAATAATTAATTATATAATATATATCTATAATATAATATATTATGTTAAAAGATATTATAGTAATCATTATAACATATTAATGTTTTATTATAATATAATAAATTAAATTAAATTAACATATTATTATGATATTTACATTATTATAATATAATATTTAATATATTAAAGGTTAACCTATAATATTATAATAAATACCAGTTAGTATTATTAATTATATTAATTGCAATAGTCTAATAAATTATTATAAGATAAGTATATTACAATAGTTTAATTATTTTTTATTAGATACTATTTTATTATAAATTAGTATTAAATATAACATATTATATATCAATAAACATATAATAATAATATAATGTTTTACAAAATAATATAATATATCATGTTAAAATATATTATATTACCCATTATAGTATATTATCATATATTTATTGTAGTACAATGTCATAGTAAAATATAAATTAATAAATATATTAATATAAGATATTATATTATAATGATATAAAATATTAAAGTATAACATATTATAATGTAATAAATGTATATTATATTAATTAATATTATGATATTTTATTAATATATTGTAGTGACTAAAATATATAATATTATATTAAATGGATATAGTATAATATATTAAATTATACTATGTTATCAAATTTTAATACTATACTATACTGTATTATATTTAATTAATTATATAATATCAAAATTTTATATTATAATTTTCCTAATTAATTGTGTTGACTATAATTTTAATATAGAATAGTAATTATTATAACATATATAATCACTACAAGAAATTACATCTTTAACGAAGGGATTTCCCTTCGTTAAAGAGCTGAAAACCGTCGTTATTGTATGCTAACGACAGGGAAAAATCCCTTCGTCACCCGTCGTTGAAGCCCTCTTCGCTAAAGGGTCACGAAGGGATATAATACCCGTCGTTATAGAGTCTATAACGACGGAACATATTACCGTCATTAATATTTACGATGGTAATTATCACCGTCGTTACCATTAGTGACGGGGATATTTTCCCATCGTTACCATTAGTGACGGGATATTTTCCCGTCGTTACCATTAGTTACGAGGATATTTTTCCGTCGTTACCATTAGTTATAGGGATATTTTCCCATCGTTGAAGACTAATTAATTAATGACGGTTGGATACCGTCGTAAAAGTCCTCATAATGGGTAATTAGTAACCCATCAACGACGGTGCTTTCCCTTCGTTGATGAACAAAATACGGTTTATAAAACCGTCATTGTAGACTACAAATTTCTAATATACATTAATAATAATTTTTCCATTCATAGGCAACTATCATATTATTCTCAACCTGACACTAAGATTCACAATAAAAATATATTAAAAATATCCAATAATGAATAAGAGAGAAAATAAAAATTTTGTTCATTAATAACATCAATAAATAAGATTCCATCATCCTCAAATATTCAATACTAATAACAAGAGTTAATATCCTAATTGTTCCAAACAAAAATACATAAAACTATCTAAAACAAATTAAAATAAAAGTTTGGGGAAGACACATTCTTTCATCTCTAATCATCGTCAAAAGAAGACTCGAGCTACCCCCTCCTAATCTTGCATGGATAGCCTGAAAAATTTAAAAAAATCACATAATTAAGAAATATCAATTAAGCAAATATTATCTTATTAAGTAAAAATCATATTTTTTAGTGCAAGTGGTCAATCATAAAAGCATATACGAGATTTTACAAAAAATAATTACCTAGTCATGCACATGTTCTCGAGTTTGAGGAGTCAATGAAGGTGATTGCCTAAAAAACAGTTCTTGCATAGCTTTCACTAGTGACTCCAACTCAGACATCCTTTGTTGTTGTTGCTCCTGATCATCTAAGTGTTGTTGAAGCATCTGGTTCTTTCTCTTTTCTTCTATAACCCGTGCTTTCAGATCAGATCGACTAGGGAGTGGTTCTCTCAAATCTTTCAAAGTAGTCCCGTCACCAAATACAGTGATGTGACCATGAGATTGCTTCCCCATATTTTCTCAACTATCTCAATATCAGAAAGTGAAGGGTTTGCTTGTTTGACTTGAACAATTTCATCCTATAAAAATTAAATTCATATGTTAGTACTATATAATGCATCATTATCAAACTTAAACACATATTCTACTTACATATTTATCTTGATCCCAGTATCTAGTGTTTCATTAGCTTTCTTTCGAGTTTCATGAAACATTTTTGCCACATCAAGTGGATGTCCTGACTTGCCACCCTTATTCAAATATTAAATAAAAATGAGTACAAAATCAAACTAAAAAACAAAGCAGTTTTAAATAAATAGGAAATTAGTTTTGAATATATACCAATTCCCACGTATAATTTGTCTAAAGGGTTTGCTGCCCGTGTGGTGGAACATCTTTCTTTTGCCTCTGTTAAGTGTATTTTGCTAGCTTGCTTTCTATACATCAAGATTAAAAGATAATTTCAACAATCCAACAATATACATGGAACAAAATTAATAAAATTAGGAGATTAATACCTGAAATTTTGAAGAAAAATAATGTTCCTTAACTAGCCAATCCCAGTCATCAACACTCACTTCTGTAGGTTTATTTTCTAAGTGCAACTTGCAATGTAGTATCTTCTTAAGTTAAAAATGTTCTAGAAGAAGACTTAGAC
>BQKN01000126.1:342034-367439 GCA_022839385.1 Asparagus kiusianus | reverse complement strand
CAAGTTTTATATCACATTTCAGCATCTAATCAAGAGAAAGCTCAGGCAGACAGATTTATTTCAAAAAAAAAAAAAATGGTGACAACTGAACAAACAAGATGGCATGCCTCTACGCATGTGTCTGACAGGCATGTGATTCCATTTTTCTAGCGGAACCTAAATACCAGGCCTAGAAGTTTTTTATTGGCATATAACTCCTCTTCCTTTCCCTTTTATTACAGAGAACTCATTGCATTGTCTACATTTCTCTACATGCCCTTATTCCATTTGATTAGTTCATGGCAAACTCCTATTAGTCACCCAACAGTCATCCAAGCATCCTTAATACTATAAAACGAATATTTTTGTCCTGATATTGTCTTTATATGCATTAGTCTACATAGAGAATCTATATATGGAAGCAAGCAAACACATGTTTGGATTATTTGAAGTGCTTGACCAACATTATTTTCCCTCATCAGCAAAACCTTTTCAATATCCCAGCTGCCATGCATTAATCCAGAAAACAACAAACGGGCTTACTACTTCAAGGCCATTCTCTGATCCTCAACTGCAAAGTTAGGCAAATGCAATGATTGGATTGCTAAAAGTCTTTCAAATTATATGTTTTTACAACCCCCCAACTTGTTGAAAGAGGTACAGAAATTTATAAAACTTCGACCTTGCTAAAATATGGGATAGAATGCACGGGACTGATGACTTAATATACCAGAAGTGTTGAAGTAGGTCAGTGTTTACTATGCCTTTTGTTTGATGCAAACTTGCACTAATTGCCGGCTCTGAGCCAGAACATGTTTTAACATTGAGGTATGGCTGGAGTCATTTAATCCATTTGATTGACGAATTTAGGGACTTGTATAATCATTACAGCTTTTCTTTGACTTTGGTTGTGGGAGCACTGCTAATGAGTCTTTCGGAAGTACAAAGACTAAACTTTAGTAAACCAAAGGATACTCTTGTCATGATTGACTCTAAGTCTTTCTCATGACTGGAATGTTATTGCTTCCTCCTGTTAAAAGAAAACTAACAGAAGCCTTTATAAGCATCAAATGCGATAAGGTAGTGATAATGCTAGGAATTATATTAAAATGAAAATAAGCTATTTGCTGAAAGCCTAAACCCGGAAATTTTAAAGGGTTATATTTAAGGAAAAATAACCTCCTTGATAGAATTACAAAAAAAAAATCATAACAATGGAAAGGGCTTTGGTTTCACATAAGGTAAAAACCCTGGTGACACCAAATCAAAGTTCAAGATTCACCATCACTCATTGAGGAGTTCAACCCCATTAGAACCAAAACTAATCACAGAAGAAACATATACACAATTAAAGAGGATAATAAACAATAAGTAAAACTTCGAAGTGAGCTTTGATGGAGAAAATTCAGGCTACCTCAAGGCTATAAACTCCTCAAATATTGCTGAAGTAAAATCAGGCTGCATCAAAGCCATTAAATTCCTCAACATGCAAGTAGGTGGCCTGATAACTAGCTCAAGACATGAAACCAACCTTCCTTTTGTCATAAATAAATCAATAAACTGTTAGTTCAAAGTTGAAGATATTAGGAAATGGAGGTGATGGACGCTAAGTCGGGGGTACAACTGCAATTAGGGTAGACTATGGATAATTGAGTGAAAATTGTACAACATAAAAAACCGATTTTTACTAAGCAAGGTATATTAATTGGATACACCTATAGCAATTAATTGCAAGGTATATTAATTGGAATATATGCAGTGAATTAATTGCAAGTTGTATAAGATCTGTATACAACTATAGGTACTTTAGTGCAATTAAACAAAACAAGGGTATATTAATTGCAAAGTTGGGGAAACTATAGGTACTTAAGTGAAAATTAAACCAAACAGGGATTTGTTCCTTACCGTCAAACTTGGGGAAAACACGGCGGTGGGGTGTCGCTAGGACGGTGCGGCGGTGGTTCTGGGACGAGTCCGGCGGTGGGGCGGAGCTAGAGGTTGCGCTGAGGTGCGAGGTTTGCTTGGTCGGCGGCGGATCTAGGGCTGCGCTGAGGCAGCGACGAGCGATGATATGAGTCGGCGGGAGACTGTGGGGCGGCGGGCGAGGAGTTGAATAGATGAACAGGAGGCAGCGCGGAGGCGTTGAATAGAAGAACAACGGCGGCGGAGGAGAGTTGAGACAAGGCAGCGGAGGAGAGTTGAAACAAGGCAGCGGAGGCGTGAAATCAATGAATAGGAGGCGCTAGAGTTTTTTATTAGGGTTTAGTTTATAATTAGTTACGGTTAATTGAAGGTTTGGGTTTTGGGTTTTTTATATTATTTTCAATAATAATCCAGTTAAAATTAGGAGTTATGATTAGTAAAGGTAATTGACTCCTTCGTCTTTTAGGAGACCCAATAACGACGGTATTAAAACCAAATCAATGAAGGGATTAGAAAACCGGTATCCCATCTCACATCATTACTCTAATAATTGTGATAACTAGATGAAGGGCTTTAAAATCGTCGTTATTTTACACACATTAATGACGGTCAATTGTTCCCTTCACTAATTTTGGTCGTTAAATATCAGATTTCTTGTAGTGAATATAATTTGTAAGATTATATTATATAGTACAAAAAAACATATTCTAATATTTAATAATTTATTATATTAAGTATTATTTTAATATACTATAATAATTATAGCATATTGTATTCCATAGTATGATATATTAAACATAATATTACTAAACTCAAAGCACCTCACATAACTCAAAACATCTGCAAGGTGTTTTTAGATGATTGTTTTGCTTTTTCTTTTTTGTACATAAATGTTTAGATTTTTCTATAAAAACACAATGATTTTCAAATGCATGGTATTTTTATTTTTGGAAAAACATCATGGAAGTGAAGGAGACACAAGGGTTGCCAAAAGCTCACTAAATAATCCTTTTAATATTTTTTATTATGGAAAGTTAGCTTTCCATTGCCGAGTAGAGTATGATATTTGGATTGTTCATAACATCAATTTTGCAGTGTACTTGCATCTTACTGTCTATGGGCAAGAGAGGGAAAAGAGAAAGAAGAAATAAAAGTATGAGTTGACATGGCGGTAGGTTTTAGCAATTATGAAGAAAAGAATTACTAAGGAAGGAATGAAGGACATGATATTCGAAATTGGATGTCCCCGTAAGATTTTTGATGTAATAGTGCAGATATTAGTGAGAGAAATGAATTGATCTCTACACTCAATTTAGTAAATTTTCTGAGCCAAATATCACCTAAGCAGACGACACTACATTTGTTGGTATCTGAGAAGACCAATCTGCATCAAAGACGACAATCTTTTACCGTCCTCGTGCCTCTATATATGCGTCCGAATCTATTCAAATCAGTATAAATCGTACAGACCAACGAAGGCACCCTTCAATCATGCATTATCTACAAATCTGCTAATTGCCAAATGAACAAATTCCTCCTCCTCCTCCTCCTCCTCCCCCTCCCCTCCCTCTCCTCCGCCGCCGGCCGTTGGTCTCTCCTCTACCCCAGCACCGGCGTCTCCGCAATGCACATGCAACTCCTCCACAACGACCGTGTCGTCATCTTCGATCGCACCGACTTCGGCCCCTCCAACCTCTCCCTCCCTGATCGCCACTGCCGCAGCGACCCCGCAGACCTCGCCCTCCCCGTCGACTGCACCGCCCACTCCCTCGAGTACAACGTCCCCCGCAACTCATTCCGCCCCCTCACCGTCCTCACCGACACCTGGTGCTCCTCGGGCATCGTCGCCCCCGACGGCACGCTCGTCCAAACCGGGGGTTTCAATGACGGCGAGCGCGCCGTCCGCAAACTCATCCCCTGCGACACCGAGACCACCGCCTGCGACTGGACCGAGACGAACCCGGGCCTCGCAGTCCGTCGCTGGTACGCGACGAACCAAATCCTCCCCGACGGTCGAGCCATCATCATCGGCGGCCGGCACCAGTTCAACTATGAATTCTATCCCAAGTCGTCAGAATCCTCACCTTCAGCGCCAATCAATCTCCCGTTCCTCCGGCAAACGCACGATGTTGAAGAGAACAACCTGTACCCCTTCGTCCATCTCAACGTTGACGGCAACCTCTTTGTGTTTGCAAACAACCGCGCGATTCTCTTCGACTACAAGAAGAACGTCGTCGTGAGAAATTATCCGGTGCTAGACGACGGCGAGCCACGTAATTATCCGAGTTCCGGCTCGTCCGTTTTGCTACCGCTGAAGCCGAATTGCTCTGAGGCAGAGGTCTTAGTCTGCGGCGGAGCGCCAAAAGGATCATACAGCTACGCGCAGACAAACGCTACATACTTCGGCGCCTTAAGCACCTGCGGACGGATCAGGATCACCGACCAATCGCCTTCGTGGTCAATCGAGACAATGCCGATGGCAAGAGTTATGGGCGACATGCTATTGTTACCGACAGGACACGTTATCATAGTCAACGGTGCGGGCGCAGGGTCTGCCGGCTGGGAAAATGCACGCGAGCCCGTGCTCAGCCCTGTCATCTACAACGCTGACGGTCTTGTTGGCGACCGATTTAAAGTCCAATCCCCGTCAAAAATCCCACGGCTTTATCATTCGTCAGCTGCAGTTCTTCGTGACGGTAGGGTCCTCGTCGGAGGAAGCAATCCTCACGCTAATTACAGTTTTGTCGGGGTTAGGTACCCAACGGACCTCAGCCTGGAGGCATTCTCGCCGGAGTATTTGGACTCGGGCGTTTCCAACTACCGACCACAAATTGTGCAATCGATTTTGACATTGGAGTTAAGTTACGGTAATAAGTTTGAGATGCAGTTCAAAGTGGAGAATTTAAGTAGTAATTTGAAGGTGACGATGTTGGCGCCAGGGTTTACGACGCATTCGTTCACGATGAATCAGAGGTTGTTGGTTCTGAGAACGACGGAGGTTTCGAGGGCGGCGGCCACGGATTCGGTGTATGACATCGGAGTGGCAGCGCCCAACTCGGCCGTGTTGGCGCCGCCCGGATATTATATGGTGTTTGTTGTGAATGAGGGGATTCCGAGTGAAGGTATTTGGTTGCATTTACAGTGAGAGTGAGTTATTATAGGAGAATTTCGATGATCATTAATTTTTTGCATGTTCAATTGTGCTTAGCAACAACCAGCAAGTGTTATGTTCTGCTTTTCTCCTCCCCATAAATAACCTTTTTTTTTAAGTGTTGAAGTCTTGTAAATCATAGAGAAAGAAGGATTATACTGATTCATGTACCATTTGTATGATTTGACATTGAATTGTTTGTACGGAATTTTGTTGTTTAAATAAATTGATTTTTATATGTTGTTATTATAAAAGTGAAACATGCCTTATTCCTTTTTTCAATGTGCCAGTATAATGCACATCCATTGTGCTGGATGTTCTTTCATTTTATATTATATTATTCAATAAAATTGTGTATAAATATTTTATCAGTTATTTTATTACACAATCATAAAAAAAATAAAGTTATAATTTTATGAGTAGTTATACTATTATTAACCCTCATTTAATAATTACTTAAAATTAGCTTATTATTATGTCATTACACAATTTAGTTAAGAGTATAATTACATTAGACTATTAGAGTGATGCTACTATCGTACTACAATAAAAAAATATGGAGTCTATAAAAACTGATAAATCCTCATTAATGTAGTTAACTAGGAAGGATTACGTATTTCAGTACTATTGTCTACTTATCATTGTCAAAATTTTTAACCATCCAAAAAGGATAATAATAATAATAAAAGTCGCATCGCGCGGATTGCAGAGGTCACATGCATGTTAAGCGATGTGGCCATCTCTTTTCAGACATTTTCTATGCCCCCTTTTTCCCTTGTTTGAACATTAATTAATTTAAGTTGGCACAACAAGTGGGGAAGAGATGTCTTTTTCTAGATGAAAGGGAATTTAATTAGTTGTTCTCATGCAGAGATAGCCGATCACACTAGCGAGTGAAGAACAAAGATTCACATAAATTATTCCGAGTAGAGTTCAAAGAATGCAAGCTTAACGATAAACCATGAACTTGCCTTGGATTTCAAGAAATTAACAAGTTACTTCTGTAGAAATATAAGATCTCCATGGAGATTAATGAGAATTGTAACGAAGAACTATGAGTTCTCATAGATCCGCGGTTTTGTGTCTTGTAGCACAAATTTAAAGCGGTACAATTCTTTGGCGCTAACTAACATTTTACTTGCAGTATTGCTGTTTTCCTTTGCATATTGTGATTCGACGAAACCTTTTGCGGTGGGCGAGAGCAGAATCAGTAAACTGATCCATATGCAGTAGCTAGCTGTCTCATTTACTCCTTTTCTTGTCCTTCATTATAATAAGAAGCTGAGGAATTTAAGCTGGCGTGGTGATGAAGGGCCCATTAGGGGCACAGACAAAAGCATACACGTGCTTGGATTTGTCATACGTACACAAATAAATAAATAAATAGATACTTTTTTCAAATTTCAAAATGAGTAATAAAATCACAAGCAGGCAGTGGTTGGTCAGTGCACGGATCTACGTTCACGGGCGTGAGAAGAGTTTTCTTGGTTTGATCTAATCTATATGATCTGAATAATTATATGCATGCAATAGGATAAATATATACATCTAGATTATACCTAACGAAAATAAAGAATGTTAGCATGCTTTCTAGGAATGAAAACAATAAATTTAGGATTACAGATTCGGATTTTTTCTGTAGGATCTCTACATTTTATTTGATCAATGGTCGGAGGGACTACCGCATAAAGCATGCATTTTATTGGAGAAGAAGATGGCGGCTATATGAAGGTTTTTTGGTGCATCCCCCCCCCCCCCCCTCCCCTCCCATCATGAAAACCTTATTTCTATATGTAGGACTATAGAGATAAAATCCTATACTGAATAGAATTATGAATATCTTATCTCTAAGGTAAAATGTTATCCACTGTTGATGTTTAAGTGATCAAACAGTCAATTAAACTGTGGTTGAATGGGGGTGAGATTGATTAGGGGCCGCTTCTTTCCCCGAATATCTGATTCTGAGCTGAGTGTCTGAAGCCTGCACAAGTAGAAACTCGTGAGAGGACGGGGACTGGTTCCCCTGTGGTTTCTCCGACGATCAAGTCAGCTGGTAAACTTGCGTGAGAAAACTAAACTGTGAGAGTTCTTTGTATGTGCAATATAATTTGCAGATCATGTAGAAGAAGCAGAAGCAAAAGTCCAAAAAGCCTTCTCTTGTTGAGAATAGTACCTGTATTTATACTGATGGTATAAGGATAGAAAGAACACTTCAGCGAGCACATGATGGTGGTGAAGAAGTATGGCTTGGCGGTTGCGTCAGCACCTACTTTACACGTGTCACTTAGTGAGTGGAGGAGAGATCACCTCAACATTAAATAAGACGTCATATGAGGCATGGTGGTGAAGACATGGTCTGATGAGTCATGAAGACTATCGGGGCTAGAGGCATGATGACACCTGCCAAGCATTAAATGCGACGTTGACGTTGTGTCAGCGGGAGAGTCTTGAGGCTAAAATCGTCCTCTAGCTTTACCGAGAAGTAACGCCTTTCAAGTCGTCTTCGTGAGGCATCAAATAATTGGTCGAGTGGGCTCGTTGCGAGTCGTCTTCGACAAGAGGGTCGAGTAGTACCGCCATTCATGTCGACATAAAGAGATGTCGACTCGACAGGTCGGCTGAGTTAGAATCCTTGTTGGTCTCTGGTTGCCAATTTGATTGGGGCATTGCATGCAAAAGTACACCTGTCCGTTGCTGGCAAAGGGTCACACTTTTGATGATTGAGAACACCATAACAGTTGGGCCCTTTCACTTAGAGTCAGCTTTAGCTGGGTTCGAGTGAAATGAGAGTCGCTTTGGACGGACGTGGGTGTGCATTAAATGAGGGAACTGAAAAGTCATGTTAGATTTGCATGACTAACATCATTGCACGTTCTTTTTTTGGCTGCTACAGCTCCGATTTTCTTGATAAATTGTGGGCTATTCGAGGTGAGTGGGCTGCGCCTCGATCTCTGATATGTCACTTCTGATAATTAACCTGGGCCGTTGGATGAAGCTTGATCCAGCGATTTAGATTCCGACAGTTGTAAAGTTAGCTGCCTATATATATAACCAGAGCCATGAGGGTGGCAGCTATTACCTTTTGAAATTCCCTTGAGAGAAACTCATAATTTTTCTGCTTATCTTTTCTAACGATCATTTCTTGCTTTTACGATGGCATCAGATTTAGTAGACCGACGTGCTCTTCTGGCGGGGATCCACTCCAAGGTGACTCAAGCGCAGAAGAAGACGCGCCATAAGAGGTTTGATATCCCTCAGGAGTATGATCTGATGGCCTCGATGAGGTCGGAGGCCATCTACGATCATGGGCCGGACCGGGATCCGCTCTAACTGAGGCATTTGGAGTGTGCTCTGTGACTACCTTTGCACCTCTTCCTCTAGCATGTTTTCACGGTGCTAGGGGTATCGTCGGCTCAGATGAAGCCGAACGCCATTGAAACTCTGGTGTGGTTCATGGTGATTCTATCACTAGTTGGCGATAAATCCATCCTTGCGGGTCTTAGGTCGGTTAGTGACTATGCAAGTGAACCAAAATGAACCACACTTCCATTTTCAAATGGTGGGGAAGTTCTGGCTCATCACCGGCCTTCCTGATTCGTACAAGGACTAAAAGGAGAAGTTCGTCTTGGTCGTGAGGAATGACCTGGAGTTAGGCTGCTTAAACTAGCCCGAAATAAGGAGGAAGGCGCTCATGGAGGGTGATTTGCTCGACGCTGAGAGGGATGTGCTTGACCAGATCAAGGCATACGTTGGCTCTCATCGAGTCGACCATCTCCTTGACAAGTCGGTTCTGGGGGTGCCCATGTATCAGTAGTTCCTCCTTCTGCCAAGGACCAGGAGAGAGCTTCAGCCCTTATCTTTGGGACAATGAAAGTAGCAATGGTGCCGACTGCTTCTTTGGCTGATCCCCAGGAGGGGCCATCTGCTAGGCCCATGAAGCGTCTCCGCTAGGACTTCCCCCCGGTGGAGGACGAGACGACTGAGGAGGATCCTTCTACCGCCCTCATCCATAGATATATGAGGCGATTGTGGAGGGAGGATGAGGAACAGGAACCTCGGGCAGCGACCGAGACCGACGTCATCCATCATGACAAGTCGGCGCCGGAAGAGCCAGTCCAAGCTCCTCAAGAGAAGGGAGCTAAGGCTAGAGCTCCTGCAGGGGGAGGGTTGTCCGTTTGCCGTGGCTAGTTGACTTGTCGGGGGAAGGAGCCGGTCAAGGAGGAGACGACACCTCCCGTAGGCTGGAATATCGCTTTCTTCACCACGTCACTAAGATCGGAGAAGAAGAATGGTAGAGGATAAGGTAGTACATCATCGGGACTTCGAGGGAAGACCCTCTATATGTGCGGGAGCCTAACCCAGAGCACCTCCACGAGCCCGCTCACCATCTTGACATCAGGGGGATGGTCCTCAGTTCTCTCCAAACTCAGTCGAGAGCGGTCGAGCAGTTCTGGCTTCCTCGAGATGAGGAGTTTTTGTAGGGGGTTCCTAATGTCGGTCTCCACCTAAGCCTTCGCAGCTACTTGGTTCGAGGCACTTTGGTAGAGTCAAAGATATATGGCCATATGGAGCAGGTCCAGACTGAGTATCTCAAGCTTATAAGGGAGGTTTCTTCCCTAAGGATCGACAGAGGGGTTGACTCGGAACGAGCTGCGGAGACGCCAGCCCTAAGTGCTTTCGAGGTCGACGGGCTTATGAAGGAGCTTGAGGAGAGTAAGAGGAAGATCTGGAGACTGGACAAGGCTCTTCAGGAGAGGCTTGTCCAACTAACGTCACGCACGCACTGTCGCATGCAGAGCTCGTCAAGCTTTAAGGGGAGGTCGCATACTTGCAAGAGTCTCTGGTGGTGGCCCAAAGTTGTAATGCCTATCTTAAATCGGAGCCTCACTGCCAAGATATCATCGAGGGGTATCACCATAGCTTAACTAGAAAAACTAAAGTGGCAATCACTTACAAGGTCGGGTACGACTATCTGTCGGTGCAGCTTCCGACTGAGATGAGGAACCCACCTAACCGCTTCCACTATAGTAATGACCGTAAACTTTTGGTACTAGTTAAAATAATTTTTTGGTATTTTAAAATATTTAATTATTATTTTTAAAAAGAGTATATTTTCTTGATTTTCTATGATTTAAAAATCTAAATTTTATTTTTGCTTAAATGATTTTAATATTTATAAGTTTATTTAGTTCAGTAAAGAATTTATGAAATTAATCTGTTATGTTATAGATACTATTACGTATCATTTTAAATAATATGTTGTATTATTTTTTCTATTAAGTATAATTCTTATAATACATTGTATTATTATTACATATTATTTTGTACAAATAGTTGTATTATTTCTACTATTTCATATTATCTATCGTAATAGTATAACTAGTACGTTTTACTGTGTATATAATTATCCCATAATTATTTGATTTTAAATATAAGTAAATATATTTTGTTTACTAATTATTCTCGTTTAATTATACAATATGTATATATTTCGACTATTTCGTATCAACTATTGTATTAGCACAATATGTATGTTTTTATTTATAGAAAATTATTCTATAATTATTTTAATTATTAGATATCAGTAATTATTTATTTTAATTAATTTTTTTGTTAATTAAATCCTAAACCTACCCTATAATTACCACGTACTCAACCACCCCTCTCCTCCTCGTTTTCCACGCCGCCATCACTATCACATCTCACTTACGTACACCCTCACCTCTCTCTCCCCACTCCACACTCTTTCGTTTTCTCTCTCCCCTCAAAAGAACTCACTCCTCCCACGAATCTCTCCTCATCTCTCACTCACACGCTCTATCTCTCCTCTCTCTCTCTTCATCTCTCCATCAGATCAAGCCCGAACACCAATTTACCTCTCCATCCCCGTCTGCACCCTCGCTGTCCCTCCAACCAGACCACCTCCTTCTCCTCTTCTCCTCGCTCGTTGCCGCAGCCACCCCAAAACCATCTCCCTCCGTTCCCTCTCTCTCTTCCATGCCAAACACCCTCAACCGCCTGAGAAACACCGACGAGCCTTCCTTGTTTCTTGCCATCACCACCAGATCCTTGTCATCACTGCAACTCCAACGATCGCAACCCCGCTCGAGCAGCCCCCAACCGCTGCTTCGCTGTCGTCGGCGAACTCCAGAACCCCATGCTAACCCCTTGCAACTCCAACTGTCGTTGCCTAGTTCGCCGCCCGACCATCGAGATCCCCTGACCGCATCCACCCAGTCCCCCTCCAGTCGCTGTCCGACCAACCCCACCATCCAGACCCAACTCCAGCTTCATCACCATCTCCCCTCAACCTTCGCTCTCCATCTCCTCCCCCTCTGAAACCCTCCGACCAGACCCTACCCTTCCTCCCTTCGCCGGCCAACTCGCTGTGTTCTGCCCGAACCCTTGCAGCAGCCCCTTGACCACCAACGTCGACCGCCAACTCCGTCGACTCCCTGATCTCCCAAGCTCGCTACCTTCCTCCTTGAGCTCAATCGAGCTCGTCGTCGCGTCACTGCTAACGCCGCTAGCAACACTCGTAGTCGACTCATCATAGTCAAGATCCCCTCTCTTGTCTCGTGTTGAAATTATTTTGATTAGTTAACCATATTTGTTAGATTATTTTATGTGATAATTATGTGGGGAATTACTTATTGAATGATGATAACAATAAGAAGAGCTTTGAATAAAAAGAACACTCTTTAAACAAAAAGAAGAACATGAAGAGAATAACATGGTTAGGAAAAATATCGTTTGGGCAGTGCCTGAGTCGACCCGACCTGACGTGTCGACACGCGTGAGTCGACACAAAAGGCGAAGTGCGACGACCAATCTTCGAGTCGACGTTGTAAGCTAACTCGAAGGTCGGTGAGACTCGGCTTGACAAGTCGTAGGATTTTATTAGGAGTAATGTCGACATTTCATGTGTATAATAATTACTAATTGTGATCCCTCTTATACTATTCATGTATAACGTATTGTTCGTAGTTTCTAATCACATTTTATAATCTTTATTTTGTTGTATTAGTCTTAATTACTTGTTGTTACATGTATGATTGAGAACCTTAGTAGTTCAAGACTTAGTGGCCTTGTGTGTCATGAACAAACCTAGTGACATGTGTAGGTGTGTTGTCTGAGTTTAGGTGGTGAACCCGAGTTTCAATGAGGATTATGGTTGACTTATAAAAATGAGAAGAGTTGGGATGTGGAATTCTTGGTTCATGTGATCGGATGTGGATGTTTATGTATTTTCCAGGCTCGTACCAGTGGATCGTTTCACTCTGGGGTGGGTCTGAGGAGTAGTGAGATCGTGATTGCATATCGTGGATGTTGGTTATTTTCCAGGCTCGCACCAGTGGATCGTTTCACTCTGGGGTGGGTCTGAGGAGCAGTGATATCATGATTGTATATCGTGGATGTTGGTTATTTTCTAGGCTAGCATTAGTAGATCATTTCACTCTGGGGTGAGTCTGAGGAGCAGGGATATCATTGCACGCAGAAGTGAGATTTGGACCAGTGGCCTATTATAGGATGACTAGTTACATGACATTATTACTTAGATGATTATAGGTTCTTATGAGATGTGAACCAGTTATATTTCTTTTCATACCTAGATCAGGATTAATATTTAATTATCTACAAGTAGAGATATATGGTATATACATGAGGGTTTCCTTGTTTGAATTATTTTGTTCGACGTACTACGTCTTTTGTTGTAGATTTTTAAGTTTTAATTCCATCTAGTGGTATGTCATTGTTACTCGGATGATTATGGATTCTTCTGATCGTTATACTCTAGTGATGGATTTCATCTAGCTTGTTAGTATTCTAGTTGCATGTTTCTATTTATTATTATTGTTATTGCATTGGTCATTCGACCATTCCTATTTTCTCTCTTTGGGATCTTGCCGTGTGTCATGCACGCTGACGTACTCCTGTTCTCTTTGGTTGTACGTTAGATTTAGGAGACGGACTGCCTCAGTTCGGAATCGTGCAGGAGCCAGAGGATTCTCAGCAAAAGCGCCTTGCTGGTGGAGTAGAAGAATAAGCTGAAGCGTAGTAGTTTTCTTTGTATTAGCTGATGAACACTAGAACACTTTTGTAGTATTTCTTTAGTTTGATGATGGATTTAGCTATTTTATTAGTACTTCTTTTTATTTTGGACTATGTATTTTATTCCTAGTTGGACCGTTTTTGTAATAAGGGTATGTTGGACCCATATTTTTTGTCTGGGATGATTTACTGTTGATGATATATCTATTCCTTATTCTTAGTTGTCTTTATATTCTTGCTATTGTGATCGGGGACCTGTGACTTTGTATTATATTTATTTCTAGACGCTTAGCGTATCGGATTAAGAAGAATAGAAAAAAAGAAAAGAACAAAAATGATAGTGTATAGTTCTTCTTAATCAAATACGTCGCGGGATTGTTCACGTTCAGATTCCCCAGGTATTTTGGAAAGCAGAACGTGACAGGTTTTTTTGGTGGCCCATGCAGGTCCCGGTCCCGAGTCCTCACTAGTAAGAATGTAATAGATAATTTAGATACATATCATATTTCATCCGTACGACTATGATTAAGTTCTTATACTGTTATCTTAATAACTATGTTTTAATTCCTATTTTCCCAATATATTGTTTTGATTTTAACCTTAGTTATCCTCTTGATCCTCGTTTTCCCTTAGAACCATGGTGGGTACTCATTGTAATGGTAGCCGATCCAGTAGCAGTGATCAGATGCCTGAAGTGGAACCGCACCAGCTTTTGGAGATGATTCATAGATTGGTGACGAATCAGCAGTTCTTGGCGGGGCACTTGCAGCGGGAGCCTCAACACCAACCTCCCTCTTGTCCAGAGTCTAGTGTTAGGGAGTTCCGGTATATGCGGCCTCCTTCATTCTCCGGTGCCGAAGGACCTTTAGCAGCAGAGGAGTTCCTCAAGGTCATAGAGACTATCCTTACAGTGACTCGTATTCCCCTTGTAGAGTAGGTAGATCTCATGGATATTCAGCTCATTGACACCGTTCGGATTTGGTGGACTGCAGAGAAGGCTTATTTAGAGAGACTGATTTCGTGGGATACCTTCACAGACCGCTTCAATAGGAAGTACTTCCCTCAGTCGGCTCGGGATGAGCTTTTGCGTAAGTTTGTTGAACTCAAGCAAGGAGGTCGATCCATTGATGAGTATGAGGCCGAGTTTTCTTCCTTGAGTCAATATGCTCCTCATCTTGTTACAGACCCCACTATCAGGAGGCATCAGTTCCAGAAGGGTCTGGCCAAGTATATTAGAATAGCTCTAGCTGGTAGAACACTTGCGACCCACGATGCTGTGTTGGATGCAGCACGCGAGATCGAGAGCGTTCAGAAGGGCCTGAAGACCTACACATGATTCAAAGCAGGACATCAACATCTCCGGCCCGGAATATCGAGCGTTCCCCTCTGAGGCAGCAGCAGGCTCCGCAGCGACAACAATTTTCTCAGCGCCAGCCACTTCCTCCTATGCATCCCTATCAGCACCCTAGAGTGCAGTCTCATGGCCAGTCTTCGATGAGGTGTTCTTATTGTGTGTATAACGGGCATACCCAGCAGGAATGCCGTGAGCGCCTTCGTCTGTGCTTCAACTATGGGTCCCCCGACCATCTCAGTTCGAACTGTCCTCAAAAGTAGCAGGTTCATTTGCCACCTCCTCCAGTTCGAGCAGCTCTTACATGTCCCCCTCTATCAGTCCCAGCATCTCCGGTTCAACGTGGACCCTATCCTCGGCAAGGGCCTCTTCCTCAATAGCAGCAGGTTTATCAGGAAGTGCGAAGGCAGCAACCACCACGACAGACGTTTATGATGTCGGCTGTGGAAGCTGAGGTGAATGACCAGGTTATTACCGGTAAGAGTTGTTCATTCTTAGTTTTGCTTGCGTATGATCTTCCTTATTAGTATTATTTGATGATATTATGATAGGATTTGTTTATGAATACTAGTTTAGATGTACTTTCCTCCTCCTGTAATATGCAAGGTTCTCTTGTTTCTCCATTCTTACTTTATCACTCTTTGACTCTGGAGCTTCCCATTGTTTCTTATCACGTCGATTTGCGAGTACTCACTCTCGTTCTATATCTCTGTCCTTGGGTTTAATTCCGAGGACGGAATTTGTTTTAAAGGGGGTAGAATGTAATGACCGTAAACTTTCGATACTAGTTAAAATAATTTTTTAGTATTTTAAAATATTTAAGTATTATTTTTAAAAAGAGTATTTATATTTTATCGATTTTCTAGAATTTTCTATGATTTAAAAATCTAAATTTTATTTTTGCTTAAATGATTTTAATATTTATAAATTTATTTAACTCAGTAAACAATTTCTGAAATTAATCTGTTGTGTTATAGATACTATTACGTATCATTTTAAATAATATATTGTATTATTTTTACTATTAAGTATAATTCTTATAATACGTTGTATTATTATTACATATTATTTTGTACAAATAGTTGTATTATCTCTACTATTGCGTATTATCTATCGTAATAGTATAATTGGTACGTTTTACTATGTATATAATTATTCCATAATTATTTAATTTTAAATATTAGTAAATATATTTTATTTATTAATTATTCTCATTTAATTATATAATATGTGTATATTTTGACTATTTCTTATCAACTATTGTATTAGCACAACATGTACGTTTTTATTTGTAGAAAATTATTCTATAATTATTTTAATTTTTAGATATCAGTAATTATTTATTTTAATTAATTTTTTTGTTAATTAAATCCTAACTCTACCCTATAATTACCACGTACTCAACCTCCCCTCTCCTCCTCGTTTTTCACGCCGCCATCACTATCACATCTCACTCACGTACACCCTCACCTCTCTCTCTCTCTCTCCACTCCATCTCTCTTTTGTTTTCTCTCTCCCCTCAAAAGAACCCACTCCTCCCATGAATCTCTCCTCATCTCTCACTCACACGCTCTATCTCTCCTCTCTCTCTTCATCTCTCCATCAGATCAAGCCCGAACACCAATTTTCCCCTCCAGCCCCGCCTGCACCCTCGCCGTCCCTCCAACCTGACCACCTCCTTCTCCTCTTCTCCTTGCTCGTCACCGCAGCTACCCCAAACCCATCTCCCTCCGTTCCCTCTCTCTCCTCCATGCTAAACACCCTCAACCGCTAGAGAAACGCCGACGAGCCTTCCTCGTTTCTCGCCATCACCACCAGATCCTTATCGTAGCAGCAACTCCAACAACCGCGACCCCGCTCGAGCAGCCCCTAACCGCCGCTTTGCTATCACCGACGAACTCCAAAACCCCGCACCAACCCTCTGCAACTCCAGCCGTCGTCGTCTAGTTCGCCGCCCAACCGCCAAGATCCCCTGACCGCGTCCGCCCAGTCCCCTGCAGCCGCTGTTCGACTAACCCTACCGTCCAGACCTAACTCTAGCTTCATCACCATCTCTCCTCAACCTTCTCTCTCCATCTTCTCCCCCTCTTAAACCCTCCGACCAGATCCCACCCTTCCGCCCTTCGCCGACCAACTCGCCGTGTTCCGCCTGAACCCTTGCAGCAGCCCCTTGACCACCGACGTCAATCGCTAACTCCGTCGATTCCCCGATCTCCCGAGCTCGCTGTCCTCCTCCTTGAGCTCAATCGAGCTCGTCGTCGCGCCACCACCAACGCTGCTAGCAACACTCGCAGCCGACTCATCATAGGCAAGATCCCCTCTCTTGTCTCGTGTTGAAATTATTTTGATTAGTTAACCATATTGGTTAGATTATTTTATGTGATAATTATGTGGGGAATTACTTGTTGAATGATGATAACAATAAGAAGAGCTTTGAATAAAAAGAACACTCTTTAAACAAAAAGAAGAACATGAAGAGAATAACATGGTTAGGAAAAATATCGTTTGGGCAGTGCCTGAGTTGACCCGACCTGACGTGTCGACACGCGTGAGTCGACACAAAAGGCGGAGTGCGACAACCAATCTTCGAGTCGACATTGTAAGCTAACTCGAAGGGCGGTGAGACTCGGCTTGACAAGTCGTAGGATTTTATTAGGAGTAATGTCGACATTTCATGTGTATAATAATTACTAATTGTGATCCCTCTTATACTATTCATGTATAACGTATTGTTCGTAGTTTCTAATCACATTTTATAATCTTTATTTTGTCGTATTAGTCTTAATTACTTGTTGTTACATGTAGTGATTGAGAACCTTAGTAGTTAAAGACTTAGTGGCCTTGTGCGTCATGAACAAACCTAGTGACATGTGTAGGTGTGTTGTCTGAGTTTAGGTGGTGAACCCGAGTTTCAATGAGGATTATGGTTGACTTATAGAAATGAGAAGAGTTGGGAATTCTTGGTTTATGTGATCGGATGTGGATGTTTATGTATTTTCCAGGCTCGCACCAGTGGATCGTTTCACTCTGGGGTGGGTCTGAGGAGCAGTGAGATCGTGATTGTATATCGTGGATGTTGGTTATTTTCCAGGCTTGCACCAGTGGATCGTTTCACTTTGGGGTGGGTCTGAGGAGCAGTGATATCGTGCTTGTATATTGTGGATGTTGGTTATTTTCCAGTCTCGCACCAGTGGATCGTTTCACTCTAGGGTGAGTCTGAGGAGCAGTGATATCATTACACGCAGAAGTGAGATTTGGACCAGTGGCCTGTTATAGGATGGCTAGTTACATAACATTCTTACTTAGATGATTATGGGTTCTTATGAGATATGAACCAGTTATATTTCTTTTCATACCTAGATCAGGATTAATATTTAATTATCTACAAGTAGAGACATATGGTATATACATGAGGGTTTCCTTGTTTGAATTATTTCGTTCGACGTACTACGTCTTTTGCTGTAGATTTTTAAGTTTTAATTCCATCTAGTGGTATGTCCTTGTTACTCGGATGATTATGGATTCTTCTGATCGTTATACTCTAGTGATGGATTTCATCTAGCTTGTTAGTATTCCAGTTGTATGTTTCTATTTATTATTGTTATTGCATTGGTCATTCGACCATTCCTATTTTCTTTCTTTGGGATCTTTCTGTGTGCCATGCACACTAACGTACTCCTGTTCTCTTGGGTTGTACATTAGATTTAGGAGACGGACTGCCTCAGTTCGGAATCGTATAGGAGCCAGAGGATTCTCAGTAAGAGCGCCTTGTAGGTGGAGTAGAAGAACAAGCTGAAGCGTAGTAGTTTTCTTTGTATTAGCTGATGAACACTAGAACCCTTTTACATTATTTCTTTAGTTTTATGATGGATTTAGTTATTTTATCAGTACTTCTTTTTATTATGGACTATGTATTTTATTCCTAGTTGGACCGTTTTTGTAATAAGGGTATGTTGGACCCATATTTTATGTCTGGGATGATTTACTATTGATGATATGTCTATTCCTTATTCTGAGTTGTCTTTATATTCTTGCTATTGTGATCGGGGACCTGTGACTTCGTATTGTATTTATTTCTAGATGCTTAGTGTATTGGATTGAGAAGAAAAGAAAAAAGAAAAGAAAAAAGAAAAGAAAAAAAATGATAGTGTATATTTCTTCTCAATCTAATACGTCACGGGCTTGTTCACGTTCCGATTCCCTAGGTATTTTAGGAAGCGGGGCATGACAACTATCCTCCCATGATAGCCAAGTGTATGAATGAGTTGGTGGAGGTGGAAGCACTTGGAGGGTGACTCGATCTAGGTGAGGAAGAGGGGGAGTTGGATGTAGGAGGAGATTGCTCGACTCCTCCGCCAACTGCTCCCAGCAACTCCCCACCTGCGACTCCAGGAGCGAGGATGGACCTCTCTTAGTCTCCTAGGACTTTCCTATTTCTTGCTTTTGTTGTATATATGTATACATTGTATATTGTAAATATTCCTTATAAATGAATAAAGAAATATTTTTGAGCCAAAATTGTGTTTCTAGCACTGTGCATTCTCAATTTGTGTCTTCTGAATGACTTAGCTCCATCATAGACTTGTGAATTTGACTGCTGACTCGAGTGCGCTCATCCTTTGTTAGGAGAATACGTCTCGAACTTGATCAGTTATTTCTGATGTGTTTTTGTCTAAGTCTGGAACCAATCTAGTCGACTGCCTTTGCTAATTAGCATCTGATCTTCTTGGGGCAAGTGCCTAAAAGAGATTCTTCTTTGAAGACTGTTGTCGGCAATGGAGAGTCGACTAACTATGGCAGACTGTTTCTTGAATAGACGTCATTTAGTGAATTTCCAGAAGCCTTTTATTGGGTAGGTAAAACATCACTGTTTGAAATGACATGATGACGCTTTTAAGTATCAGATAGTTATGGAGTCGCTTTGATTTTCAAGCAAAGAGGCGCGGAGTAAAGGTGGTGGTGCTTCCAATTTCGTGCGAACCATTTGAGATTCTGAGGTGTATCTCATCCGTTCATTTCAAAATAAGTTGTCCATCTAGATTATTCCATATGTCCCTCTTGGGCACTATAAATAGCCCATTGGAGGCGAAGAAGAATTTTCTTCATGAACTCCCGCACTAAATCTTTGGCGTTTCTCTCTCAACTTTCCCAAATCTTCTTGCAATCAAAATCTTCCACCACTGGTCATAATAACTTCTCAGACTTCTACCACTGGCTGCAATGAGGAAAGATTGCTCTTCTCTGGCCAATCTGCTCCAAGGTCTGCGTCGGAGAGCTCGACGAGTACTACGGGCTTTATGATCTCCCCAAGGCCTTTACACTTGCAGTGCCAAGTGGGGATAAGCTTGTGTACCACCACGACAAAAATAAGGCGCCGTTGTATCTCACCCATCTCGAGTATAGGCTTCGACTGCTGCTCAATCCCTTCATTAGGGATGTATGTGTTGCTCTAGGGTTTTCCCCCTCTTAATTCACTCTGAATGTAATTGGGGTTTTGGTGGGCTTCATCATCATCTTCCATCGGTTAGGCACTCTGTCGAGCATGCGCCTCTTGGGGAACTTGGTCAGCATCAAGTCGATGAGGAGGGATCCCTACTACTTCCTCCACTACAGTGGAGGTTGTAAATTTATGTCAGATACTCTGAAGTCAAACCAAGACTAGAAGGAGAGGTTTGTGTGGGTCTTTGGTGTTGGCGGCGTCCTCTCCTGCCCTAACTGGCTTAAGATCAATAAGGACGTGCCGAAACCATGTGTCCTTATTGCTGAGAAGAGGTGACAGTTGGAGAAGGTCCGCTCCTATGCCTGATCTCAAGAGAAAGGGAACCTCTTCGAGACGTCATCTCTTTGAACGGTGGACGTCTCGATGGTCCTCCTTACTGAAGCCGACAAGGTGAGGGCGAGTTTGTCAGCCCTCCCTCTTGAAAAAAAGTGGTAAGAGGAATTTGAGGGAGAGGATTCAGGCTCTGCCTCAAGGCCCTAGAAGAGGTTGAGGGAAAAACTCTACCCTGAGGAGGTTGGCGGCCTAAGGTTGAGAGTGGACGAGATTGCTGCACAACTGGCAGGGCAGAGGGTAAAGTCTAAGAAGGCCAAAAGGGACCAAGGACCCAGTAGGCTGACTGGATAGGTCCAAGTCAACCCGACCAAAGAGCAGCGGGTGGCTGAAGAGCAGTAGCCGGCCGTCCCAGCCGTTCGGTCGGATGGGGTCATTGTGATCATCGACTCTTCCTCCCTTAGGCCAGAAGGGGTGGCCCCAGCAATCTGCACTGCAAAAGTTGGGGCCCTTATCTAGGAGGTGGTTAGCCTAAGCCCTGTGCCCGAGCCATTCCTCAAGCTGAGCAAGGAGCCTACAGGGACTTCCGGGGGTGCCGAAGAACAAGTGGCACCTGTTTGTGTCGGAAATCAATTTTATTATAGAATCCATTACAACGCTTATCATTTACACAGATTCAAAAGAGTTAATCTTTTTATAATATTTTTCATAATAATAAAAACAAAAAGAGATCTCCTAGAAACACACGCAGAGATCTTTTATCAGTTGCTGCTTACGTGGGATCTTTACCTGCACCGGGGACGCGTTAGCCTATGGACCACCGATTCACAGATCCGGATTGATCGTGAAGAAGACTCAGTGTTCTTATTTGTTTTTAGAAATAATAACAGAAGTAAATAACCTCATCAAGGTGAGATTAATACTCTTCTTGAGATCAAAACAAGGTTTGATCTCAAGGGAAGGGGTGAAGGACTGTGGATCTCTTGAAATCTTCTCTTTATGCTCAAGAATTTGCTAAGATCCCACCTTTCTCTCTAAAAATCATGACTCTGCTCTGAAAATCATAAGTTCTCTCACACTTACGTCCCTCTTTTTGTCAATACCTTTCATAAATGCACGAAGGGGGGTATTTATAGGCTTTGAATGCCGAGTGTTCCGATTAATACTTTAGTGTCATCATCGAAGAAATTAGTGAGAAACATGCTTTCCATGTTATCCCAGCTGTTGATACTTCCTGGCTTGAGACGGTGATACCAAATGAAGGTAGGTCCGTGAAGTATGCCAACTAATGATTGGACCATTAAAGGTTCGTACCAGAGATCATGCCCAGGTGGGACTTGATTTAAATTAGATGTTGAGTGGGTGAGCCTCTTTTGTTGAATGGCGTGAAGTTAATTAGATTAAACTTCGTTGGATATAGGATCGTCTCCCACTCTTTTGGATAGGTACATGGAATACCGGTCTTTTTCACCTCTTGAGCAGTCATTAAGGCATTAATTTTGCTCTCGAGGTCTTTTATCTTCTCATCCTCGCCTGTATTTTTCTTTGGACGATTTCAGAGAGGAATAACGGGACCATCCCCAATGTTGTTATCCTTGATAGGGCTACCCCCAATGTTTTGGTCAATAGGAGGGATTGAATGTGATTCCGGAATCGCTATTTTCATCTACGTCCAAATCGCTATTTTCATGATTGGTAGCGTTGCGACGATTGAGTTCACCGATCGAGTCGGACAAGGCTTGAATCTGTTGGTCATGTACTTCCATCATTCGTTGCATGGTCAGCTCCATCTCAGCCTTTTATTCTTTTTTCTGCTTTGCCAAAGCTTCTTAAAGTAGTTGAGCCATTTGTTCGATGGTGACCATGAACATTTCACGAGATCGTCCCACGCAAACACTATATTGTCAGAGGCGACCGTAGAGCAAGTATCCGGCGTTTCATCATCTGAGGAGTGACCTCTATTCAGCCTAGGTCTAATAGTTCCCGACCGCAACCAAGCGAGATGCTGGGATGCCCCTAGAAAGGGATTGAGACTGGAATGTCGTGTTGACTTTCCCTTATCGGACATATTAATGCTAACTTCTGGAAATTCGTCATCATGACCGGGGGTCTTCTACAGAAGTGCCTTGACTTGGAATTAGATGCTTTAGTGGAGATCCTTTCGAATATCGAGACCCTCCATGGAGCGGTCTAGGGGTAGCTACATGCTGATAATACTTTCCTGATTAACTTTTCACGCGGATAATAAGAGTCTGATTCCGGAATTCTTCTCTTTCAAGATTTTTTCGTACCCCAAGCTTGATAGTACAACTCATCGGCATTGTAGCCGGGGTAACCTATCATTTGTTGACTTGATTCCCTATGTATGACATTGTCATATAACAGACACGTCTCTTTCCGGGAATGTAACACCTTGTTGGTATTCTTAGGAGTCGCACGTTTAGATCCACCCCCTTGTGAGTGTGGAATCTCAATAGGCTCCTGAACCTATGCACGCAACCCCAAGCGAGCGGTTACGGGTGTTTTCCCGATATGGGATGGCTTCAACTTGTTGGGAGGACACATACGACTCCCAGCCTGAATAGTCAACTAGGATTCGTTCATCGGGCCCAAGCATTCTTTCACTAGAATTTTGGCCCGATCGTCGTGTAGATGGCCAAGGCGATCCGACATTGTTTTCTTGATCTTGGATGAATTATCACTGCCTTGAGGCTTCACTTGAGGTGCGGGAGCAGAAGGAGTAGGATCAAAGGATGACAGAGGCTGAGCAACAACCTCGGGGATGACACCAGGTATGAAACACAGGCTGTGTTTTACTCCTGGTGCGAAACACATATTGTGTTTCGCCCCTGGTGTGAAACACAATGCGTGTTTCGCTCCAGGTGCAAAACACATGTTGTGTTTCACGCCAGGAGGAATTGTTTCGGCACTTTTCTAAGTTTCTTTCGCCGTTGTTTTGGCCTTCAGCACCCAGACTTATTTGGATTTTAGTGGTTCTATGGCCGCCTCTTCCTTCTGCAGCTCCTATGCCTTTTGCATGAGAATCTGTGCGTGCGTGAGAAGTGCGCGATGCTTCTGGATGCCCTCCTCGAGAGTCGAATGAGTTCATTTGATACAAACCTACTTGTTGGTTGATGGTTTGGAGGAGGGATCAGTTGCTTGTTGTGGCTGCGTCTTAATCACTTAGCTCCTCCTAAATTCCAAATCCGCTTGATAGCGGATTCCATCAACCTACTCCAGAGCTTTGGTGAATTGACGAGCAAGGCGTTAGCACTGCCTCTGACGAACCCTCTTCATCAGAATTGGTGCGCCTTCAATGGGCAGCTCCTTAACTAGAGAGGAGTTGTCCTGAGCAGTAGATTTGGCTTCTTTGGATGCTAGAGAGGCGATTGGACGAGAGTCATTGCCCTGTGTCTTCAGATCCGGAGACTAACGGATCTTCTTCAAATAAGAGACCTTCCTATGCTTGCAAGGGGAGGAGGATCTGAAGGAGGAGGATGAGACATACTCCTCGAACTTCTGTTGGTGGAACTCATACTCGACCTCTGCTTCAACGGCATTTTGATCCTTTGTTGCGACACTCCAGTCTCGGCAGCGAGATCGTCGGCTCCCACTATGGTCGCTAGTGTGTTTGCATCAGAAATCTTTTTCATTACTGAATCCATTACACGTTTAACGTCTTACAGATTCAAAAAAGAAAATTTGTCTTTTTATAAGACTTTTTTACACAGTGAAAACAAACAGGGGGATCTCCTAGAAACACACGCATTATCGATTGTCGGTCGCTGCTTGTGTGGGATCTTTGCCTGTGCCAGGGATGCTTTTATCTATGGACTATCAAGGATCAAATCCGGTTGATCTTGTTACTTGAAGGAGATAAGAATTTAAGCAAATATCTCAAGGATTGAGATAAGCACTCTTCTCAAGGTCAAAACGAAGTTTGATCTTAAGGAACTGATGCAGGGGTTAATGATTTCTCAAAATCTTCTTTTTTTTATGAAGCTTACCAAATCTCTCTTCATCCTCTTTGAAATTCGTGGCTTAGCTCTCTCAGGGTCAGCACCTCGCCTCAAAGCTACAAAATTCTAGATCCCTGTGTATAGGGACCCTAGGGCTATATTAATAGGCTTCGGGTGCCCCGTTTTCAGATAAGAATTCATGATTTGATCTTATCTTTAGTTGATAACCACTTTTTCACGTTCAAGGATAGCCTCAAGTTAGTTGGGGAGGCTCTGGAATGAACGAATCCTGAAATTCTATCGAAATACGCATCGTTGGGAGGTTGAACTAGGCGAGACACAAAAGTGTGTCTCGCACATTTGTGCGAGACACACTTTGTGTCTGTAGGCTATCTAAAAATTACTACAGATAGCTGATCCTCATCAAACACCAATGATATAAGTTATAATTTGACGGCTTCCAGAAGGCTATAATTTAAAAACTTTCACGTAGATCGATGAAGGTAATAATCTGATGACATTCACAACAACCGATGAAAGCTCTAATTCAACAGCCTTCACAAGCAACATCGAGAGTTACAATCTAATAGCTCTCATATTTTCAAGGAGCCAAGATGAAGGTTACAAGATGACGATCTTTGTAATGCTCTAGCAAAAGAGACTACAAATTGATGGTCTCTTCAAATCAAAACGCAGATATCTTTCAAACCATAAGGAATTTAGAAAAATAGATGAGAGCAAACCAAACCCTTTAGGTGGGTTTAGTTGGCTCCGTCTCGTCGAGATAGTCGATTTTCATATATAATTCATCCAATTCTGACTTACGGTTTGAAAGTTATGACATGTTCTTTGTAGCAAGTTATGTTCTGAAGTCCGTCTGCAAGACTGGGCTTCGCCTGAATGTTAGACATCGCCAAAAGCTCACTTGAGGCTCGCCACTGTGTTCCAGAGTCAAAATAACATAACCACTGCATAATCTAGCTACAAACACAGCTCAAATCTAGCTGCAAACGCAGCTCAAATCTAGCTGCTAACGTAGCTTCCAGACACTACAAACGCAGCTGTAGGCGTATAAAATTGCCTATAGGTCCCACAATACAGCTCGACGACGCCGATTCAACAAATGAACCATCGGGCGACGTATCCAAGCACGACCGTTATCCCGCCAACGCCGAAGCCAAGCCATACGCAACGGAGCAGGTTAACGAGGCGACGAAGCC
>BQKN01000126.1:284126-304144 GCA_022839385.1 Asparagus kiusianus | reverse complement strand
ATATATATATATATATATATATATATATATATATAACACATAGCAATAAGAAAATCGTATCATATATCATCCATGCAAACACTTTATATTCAAAGTAAAATAGTTCTCATAAAAAATTCCAAAATTTTTGAGATATATGTAATACGTCCTCACTCAATCTAGAAATTCCTAGCAGACTCTATACATAAATCCTAAGAAACTCTATTCTAGCTCCATGACTCGATACAGGATGATCCTAAGGATGCTGGAACTAGAACTCTGATACCAACTGTGATGCTCCTACTTTCACACATGTCTGCAGTTCAAGATGAACCCAGAGATGTTAAACCTGCCATGTAACCCACACTGTACAACAACACGTTTCACCAATATAGTAATATCTCTCTAGTGGAATTAACAACAAGTGTAGGTACAAAACATGTAAAATAAGGGAAATAAATGGTACAAATATAATGTAGAAAGAGATATCTAATAAATATAATCATGTCTCAACTAAATAAACTGAATACAACTGAAGTCTGAAATAAATGTGAAGTATCTTAACATAAGTCAACTGAAAATAAATTAAGGCACATAGCCTTTACAAGATGAAATACAAAACTCTAAATGTTTGAAAGAAAATATCAACTATGGTGGAATTTCATCTACTAAAAACATGTGACAGCGACTATGCTGGAAGTCCGTCATCCTGCAGCTCTCCAGAACTCTGAGCTGCTACCTGAAAGGAATTAGAAAATAAAAAGAGATACAACAAGAGCGTCAGAGTGCTACAGCAAGATAATCTCCATCCGCCCCAAGGGGAAGGGCTACTAGATGTGATGGAGGCTCTATCTATTAAGCATAGTCTACCTAGATCATTTACCCTATATCAGAATGGAATTAATATTTAGAAATCTACAACACGAGACGTAGTATGTCCAGTGAATTAATCCAAACAAGGAAACCCTCATATATATACCATATGTCTCAAATTATAGATAACTAAATATCAATACCAAACTAAGAATAAACAATCTAAATAGAATTACTAATTAGAAACTCACAACACGAAACTGGTATCGAGCGAAATAATCCAAACAAGGAAACCCTCATTATATATCATATGTCTCAAATTGTGAATCACTAATTATCAATTCCAAACTAGGAATAAAGAAAAGCAATACAAGGAAGTAAAGTCATCATAATATCGGATCAAAAATATCTTCCACTATCCATTAGAAGATAATATAAACAATAGTATATAACCCCGTGTACCCACAAGAGTAAAGTACATCGGTCATATATAACTCAGCGATAATTCATGTTCATAATGGTGTCCACCAAGACTCAGGCTATCAGATAATTATCACAATCAAATCCTTGCAAAGTTTATAATTCATCGCATTATCATGCGGGACGGACTACTAAATTAGCATCCTAATAGTGTACACGTCATTAGTCTTATCACATTAACGTGTGGGATGGACTACCAAATCAAGCATCCTAGGTATACGGCTCACAAGCCTCATCGCACCTACGTGCGAGATGAACTACTAGATCAAGCATCGTAAACCTCGACTGAATGGCCTGTACTAATGGTATATCAACGCACTATCCCAAGTAGTACTGAGCGGTGCTCATTAACGATATCCATACATGTATATAATATTTAAATAACTCATATCCCAAGTATGGTTGAAAACAATACCTGTAATAATCCTCTCCAGGAAATCTGTATGTGTTCTACAACATTATTCATGTATACTCATGATTGTACGTGTGTCATCGTGTGGCTCGAACCCCACACTCACGGTCAAACGATGCAAAAACAACCACTAAAAATAAAGAGAACACAGGTTGGTCGATCGCCCTTAGGGTGTCGATTGACCAAAAGCAACCGTGCACACAATGTGCACGCTCAGGGCCTCACCGGTCGATTGACTTGTCCCGATTAGTCGATCGGCCAGAGAAGAAAAACAAATCAACAGGTTTTGTTATTTTGGAACTGTTCTCAAACAAAACTCAAAATTTAATTAACATGTAATATGAAACAAGATTTAAACTGTTATATTCATTTAGTAGGGGTTAACTCATCATGATATAAACACTTGAATTAAACCAATTAGGGTTATCATCCTAATTAACTCAAAAATTCTCAATTAACTTAATTTATTAACATGATTAAGCAAACATGATAAATTCTAATCATTGAACAGCGATAAATTGGTTTAAACTTATTCACATCACTTAGGTATCATAAACCTAGGGTTTAAACATCTTAATTAGCATTAAAACTCAATTAATTATTAATCTAGGGTTTAAACATGATTAGGGCATGATTACTAAATTAAAAATGAAAATAAATACAACCCAATGATCATGATCATCAAATAAACAGCAACTAAATCTACAGATTTTCACATTGGTTTAAAGATTAACATCATAAACTAAGATTTTAAAACATCGGGTAAAGCTTTAACATGAGATTCATCAATTAAACATCCTAAATCATGAATTAACTACATGGAAGGTTTTGAGAAAGATGATCTTGCCTCAAACATCGTGTTGAACTCATGAACACGTGCGTGCAAGATCTCTCTTCACCAAAGTTTCAAAATCTTGCCTTCCTCTCGACAAAAGCCTCAAGAACTCTCCCAAATCTCACAAATTATAATTAGAGTTTGAGAGAGAGGAAGAGGGGCTGTTAGGGTTTGGAATACTGATGAAAAGATTTGTTTTTCATGTGTAAACATGTATATATATATATATAACTGCGATCCGAATCAAAACAGCCCAAACCCGAAACAGGAAATCTGGTCAGACTAGAAAATTAATATTTGGTATTTTAGCTGTAACTTTCACGTCAAACCTCAGAATGAGGTGATTTAAGATGCATTGGAAATCTATTTAAGATACCTACAACTTTTGTCTATTGGGTTTTTCTATATTCGAATTGTATCGGTGTGTAATGCATATATACTCTTAACTGGTTATTTTTCTAGATTTCTTCTTTGTGCATGTTTAACATTTGTATACTCTCATATATACTCTTAATTGATCTCAAATCAATTGTTAGCATAATTATTCATCCATAAATGATATTCATCATAATTTTAGCTCATTTATCAATATAATTCATACTATTTTCTAAATTTACGGGGTTTTACAATTAGATAATAGGCTCATAAACATGAGTCCTAACAATCTCCTCATTTTTTATGATGACAAATAATTTTCTCAATGGATATAAATTGATATAAAATAGATATAAAATAGATATAAAATAACAAATAATATACTCCCTAATCACATGTTCTCCTTCTTTGTCGACATCAAAATAGTGAAAACAATATAAAGTGATCGAAAGCTCCTCCTACATATAAGCATGGGTGAGTATGAAGATAGAAAGAGATAGGGAAGGTTCCCCTATCAAAAAGCTATAAAGCATAAAAAAATATAATGATGCATATATGTGAGTAAATATAGATATAAAAACAAGCTAATCACAACTCACATACAAAGAGACCAAGAGAACACATATATATGTACTATTTTTAAAAAATGTTGCAAGGGTCTCAAGATATAAAAACATAAAAAAATATAAAAATCCATGAAAGAAAATAATTTTAAAAAATTATGAAGTCAAATGAAGGGAGATTCATTAAAAGGTATTTTCAAATGAAAGAAAATCATGAGAATCATGAAAGTCCAAGTGAAAATGAAAATCTTGATGTATCGCCAATTTTGAAAATGAAATAAAATCATGAGCATTCATGAAGGACAAGAATCATTTGAAAATTATTTTTGAAGAGAATGATCAAGCAAACAAGAAATATTATTTTTGATAAAGAAATGATTAGGCAAACATGATTCAAGTGATAAGCATACCCAATATGCCTCCTTATATAACAAAAATAATTACTTTGCAAAGAGGTTAGGTAAAGATGTCCGCTAATAACGATTCTCAATCAATATAAATAATGGACCCATCTTTCCTATCTACATGATCATATAAAAATATAATGTCGAACCTTTTATGTGTTTCATCCATAAAGATAAAAAGGAATTATGCTTAGGATAAAACAAAACAAAATAAATTTGTACTATATTTTACAAGAGAATTTAAGCATTCAAAGCTCTAACCCATATAAAGCCTTTTAGCACCCGGTAAATATGATTTGGAAACAAATAATCAATAAATCCGGAAGGGGTCGCTCAAACATAAACCTCTTTATTAAGAATAAAAACCAATAAAATTCATAATATGTAATGAATATAAAATATATATTAAAAAATAATAATGTTTGATCAATATAAACAATCATTTGTGTAAAATTTTATCAATATATAAAAAATTAGTTTTCCAAATATGTTTTTCAAAAATAAGAAACGAAAAATCTTGATTTTAAAATCAAAAAGTTTTTGGCACCCAAACACTCTTAGTGCCAAAGAGTTTAGGGATATGACCAGTGATTCTACAAAAGACCCGACGATCTTGGTGTTAGATTGCGACACATTTTTCTCATTGGAAGAGAAAGAAGTCCCTTGCAGAATCGCCATCCTATTTTGGATGTTTTGAAATTGTAATTAACTCATATTACAATTAGAATGCTATTATGAAACTAATGAAAATTTATTTTTTCTTAGGAGTTCTTTTCTATTTGTCAATGGAGCATTGATCTTATGCTCCATTAAAAATCTGACTTAGATGAAGGGGTCTCTTGCTTATGGTCTTCAAGATAATCTCCTGGAAGATAGTCCAGTCTTCTTTTGAATCATAAATTCAAAAATCTCCGATTTGTGAGGAGTCTTTAGAGTCTAATGGTCGAGTGTGTACTACAGATAATCTGAATCTCTAAGTGGGTAATCCCCTTGAACGAACATTCTCCTTCTCATATAGGCTAAGATAGAGAGTTAGTGGCCTCTCCATAAGTGAAGTGTCTTTTAATTTAGAAGAGAATATGGGAGTGGTTACGGCTCATCAAAAGGCCTAATGCAAGGTTTGCATGTTAGTTCGTGTGGCGAAGCTCGTTGAAAGAGCTTGGACAAAGTCCACTTGATTATGGGTAGGCCCCACTCTTTGATCACGGATGATGTAGCTCACATGGATGGCTATGGGCGAAGTTCACTATAGCCATATCGGTGAACTTTGCATAACTTGAGTCATGGCCTGCTTTTGACTTATTCGGGGTCAAGTCGAAGTAGTTGTGTAGCGACATTCATATGCTTTGTTGGGCAAGTTTCACTTCAACTTGACGTGAGCTTTCTTGGGACCTATTTGAAGTGTTTAGCCCATGATGTTCACTTCTTGGATCTAAGCTGATCATTGACCTTGCTAAAATATCTTTTCACCGTCTACAAGGAATACTCTATATTATATTGTAAAGGCTTGAGCTCTACCTTAGGTCTTTCCTCTATAGATGAACAAAGTTGGACTCGGGGTTATGTATCTAAAGGTTTAGGTTGACATCTAAGTGTAGATATATGATGTACTTGCTAATCTAACTCTTCTAATATCTTAACTTCTTCATCAAAGATCTCCTCAGAACTCAGGTCAAATAATCTAAAATCTGACTCATACTCTCTTGTTCACTATTTGCTAAACATTTCATCAATGAACTTTACTTCTAGGGATTGATCCGATGAATCATTCAGCTGTTTCCCTAGATTGGTTCTATAGTTGATCATTCAACTGTTTCCCTAGAAGTAAAGTTGATCATTCAATTGTTTCCCTAGATTGGTTCTATAGTTGATCATTCAACTGTTTCCCTAAATTGAAGATGTTGAGATTAACAGTTATGTTCCAAAAGAGTAGTTTCATTTAATTGGTTCTATAGTTGATCAGAGCATTGGAAATGGCTAAGAACGATCATTCTAAAATGACCAAGATCTAACATTGAGATTGAAAATGATCTGTGTTTTCAAGATTATGAATTCAATAGGAGATATGAACTCACAACCTTAATAAGCGCATCCTTATCTCTCCTTTGGGATCTATCAGTTAATTGGAGAGTGCATCTAGTTGATTTCAATTCTCCTACCCTTACCTATTGATAGACTGAATAAAAATAAGATTTACACTAGCTCCTAAGTCTAGAAATGCCTTATTATTAAAGGCATTTCCTAGACACATGAAATTGTAGGACAATCTAGATCCTTATATCTTAGGGTCATGAACTTTGAAAGAATATCACTAATATTAGCAACTAAAAATACGTTATTAGGACTGGTTGTTGCTATTTTCTTAGTGCCCAAATCCTTCAAGAATTTTACATAAGATGAGATTTAGATGACATCTTAGAGAGAGATGTTGACTTTAACCTGCTCAAACATTTTTAAGATATTCTCCATATACGGAGAGTTTTTTCAAAGTCTAATTATATCTAGAAAGGGGAGCGACAAGCTTATACTTAGCTTTGGTTTTAGGTTCTTGTTCATCAGAAGATGATGATGATTGCAGAAAATTATTAAAAGGAGGGGGTGTTCATTCAAGTCTAGTAGTTTCAATAGGAGAAGAAGAAGAGAAGGAGCTTTGTTAGGAGGCATTCTAACTTAGTTATCAACCTGTTTTCTTCACCTTAATGTGTGAAGTGCTTTACTTGAGATGGATTTCTAGCACCTTAAGGATTTATAACTAGTTGACTTGGAAATCTTTCCTTCTCTCTCACTCACAGCACTGGCTAAATATCCTAATGAAGTTTCCAATCTAGTTATGACTTAAATGTTAGAATTCAACACTTGGCCTAGTGTTTGTATGAAGGAATTCTGAGTGTTGGATAATTGATAAACATGTTAGTAGCCTATGGAGATGCTTTTATCAGGGCTACTAGACTTTTCTCTAAGATACTAAATCATTTCTCATGGATAAAATTTGGTAGAGCAGAGATGACAGATTGATTTTGAGGAGATTGAATTTGGTATTAGAGATCTGTTTATGGATTACGGAAATTTTATGAGTGTTGAATGGACCCATGTTTCATGTAGAAACATGTGCAGCTGAAGAGGGATTGAAGTTAGGATTTCCTAAGATATTTTCCTAATTCTATGCAAAGTTAGAATGATTTCTCCAATCCAAATTGTAAGTTGGAGAATATATGTCATTCTTAGGACTCTAGAATGTAGCGTTCATCTGTTTGAGTGGTTGGTTGTTTCCTAAAAGAGGACATTGTTCTAAAACATTAGCTAGAGATAAGAAATTAATTATAAAATTTTAAGAAGAAAATTAGTTGATATGAGTGGGAGCTTGATCTTTAGTTTTAAGACTTCTAATCATCGCAAGACTACAACCATCTTACCTTCAAACGCTACATTTGACTATAAGGACAACCCACTAGATCTGGTTGAAGGAGATGATGAGATTACTCTTTCATTACGGTATTCCCATTGCATGGTTTTCTCAGACAAGTTTCCTAAAAGTTTTCACGCTTTATCAATATTTTTCTTCACAAAATCCTGTTGATACATAGATTCTAAAAATATCTTTGAAGAATAATCTAATTCTTCATAGATAATTTGATATAAATGTCATTTTTCTAAACTATGATGAGAACACTAGACAAGAAGATCCTTAAATTTATTAAAATACTTTCAGAATGGTTCCGCAAAAATTATTTACAAGTCTAAATGTTATTTCTAAACTGTAGTGCTTTATGAATTGGAAAGTTATGTTAGAGAAATTATAACAAATTTATCCAAGGTGGAGATAGAATTTATATGCAAGTTATATAGCCATTTCTTCGTCTTATCCTTTAGAACAAAGGGGATAAATCCAAGCTTGATTTCATCCTTAGATAACTCTCTAATTTTTAGCATAAGACAGACTTTCTCAAATTCAGATATAATAATGTTCAAACCCATTTCCTAAAAAATTAGGAAGTATGAAATGAGGTCTAAGCTTATAATTAACATTATAAATATCTAGAAGTCTAATGCAAGATGAGATTGTATTCCTAATAGAATAACGCATATCCTAAAGAAACAATTGAATTAGGATTAGCTATTTGTTTTGGTTTAAATTCAACGTGAACTAAACATTTTTTATTATCCCTAATCCAAACTTACCCACACTAATGAAACTCTTTTTGTATTTTTTTAGTATTGTAAAACCTAAGAAAAAGATCTAAAAGAATTTTCTTTGTTTTTTTAAGGAATAATCTAAAAGATCTAAATGATTTTTTAAAAAGACAAGGCAAGGGAAAATAAAAACCTAATTAAACAAAGCAAAAAAATCACCCCTAAGGGTTAAGCTGAAACTCTACTAGACAAACTCCTAGTCAAAGACTCCTTCAGGCCATACCAAAATTTAGTTGACTTAGTCAGTTAGCTAGGTAAGAGTGAGTCCAGAAGGGGATCTTCTAGGGCATGACTCAGATGCTAATTAAGTAATTTTTTATTGTGAGTACTTTCGCCACTCTAATCTCTTTTCTTACGCACCAACTAGATCAAATGAGACTAGAATATGTTCACCTCCCTAAGAATCTTTGTTTCATATTGAGCTCACTCGAATTCTTAGAGGCCAGCATCTAATGGATTCTAAAGGCTTGGATTTGTGTAGTGAGAAATTAAGTGATTTTTAGGCTAAGAAAAAAGTGATGATATTCTTCACCTTATCTTGGTTATTACACATAAAAATATTTTCAAGTATGTGCAAAAATTAAAATGCTTAATATCACTTTGGTGATTCCTACTAACTATATATGACTGCAAACCTAAGAAAATAAAAGCAATCTACAAGTGGATACCTTGAGCAAATTGTTTCTAAACTTTTTTTATTTAGGACAAAGAAAACCAAGGCGAAAATTTTTTTCTTTGGATTTTTATCTTATTTAATATTGTTATAAGTTGATGGTGGATTTTATTAGGTTCAGCAAGGAAGAAAAAATTTTATGGTTTTCCTAATTAATAATTTATGAGAAAACTGAATAAAAAAGAAAAATAAAAGTGAAGAAAACTTACTATTTTGGCGAAAAGCAAGCTTAGCATGCTCTTTCAAATTTACTGCAATCCAAGTAGAGAATCCTACACAAATTGATAAACAAATCAAAGAACCTTAAAAATTCAAAATAAATAAAAAATAATTACCTCCTCAACAATAGCACTAAAAACTTATTATGTCAAAAATATGTGTGCTGCAAGTGTACAACCAACTTATAGTATATAAAACGTCAATCCACAAGGAGGTGACTTTTCAAATACCTAAATTAGAATTTTTCTCTTTTGAAGTCGATTGAAAATAGGTTTTCTATTAAATTTTTTTGAAAAAATGATTTTAGATTTTGATAAAGAAAAGAAAATAGAACTACAAAAAGGGACAGAAAAGAGAATCAAAGTAAGAATAAGAAAAGGGAAAAGAAGAAAGAAAAATAAATGCAAAAATAAAGAAAATAAAAACAAGAAAAGAGAAAGAACATAGAGAGGTAAAAGAAATAGAATGAAAATACAAAAAGTAAAAGAAATAGAAAATGAAAGAAAGAATGATAACTAGTAAAATTAAGAATTAAGAGAGAGAGAGAGAGAGAGAGAGAGAGAGAGAGAGAATTATACTAGGAAATTGGGATAGATTCCAATACATAACCATTTATTAGATCTAGAAGTTATTCTCTTTTTTAGTTCATTTTTAGAACTAAAAAGCATAACCTATCAATCTAATTATAGAAAGTATAAATTATCAAGATAAATTCTAAGGATGAAATTAAAATTTATTCATAGATAATCTATTGAAAATAATAATTCTAGAAGCATAATTTATTAAACCACTTAAGGAAAGTATAATCTATCAAATTAGAATATTCTATCAACTATCATTTATATTGATTAATCTATACATAAATAATTAAGGCATAACAAAGAGAAAATCTAATTCTATTAAATAAGTTATACTAGTTTCCTGTTATTCTAATTATCCTAAGAAATTTAGCCACACATAATACTTTTAATTCCTAATTTAATTAAAAAATAATGAATGAATAAAAAAGAAAAAAATAATTATAAAAAGCAAAAAAAACTAACTAACTAAACATGAAAATAAGTCTACTTCTAAACTAAGAAAAAAAAGAAGAAAGAAAAAACTAGGCATGAAAATTAAATAAGCAAAGCAAAGCATTAATAAAAGAAGTAAATCTTACCTATTTTCTAAACGTGCAATTTTGATTAAGCAAGAAGACTTCAAAAAAAAACAAAAAATCACATTTCAAGGGGTTGGCCCCTTTTCTAGACCCAAATTTCTGTAAGTCTCTATGAGAAAAAGAAAACTAAAAAGAGAAATTTTTTATTTTTATTACAAAATTAAAGTTTTCTAATATTTAAAAGGTCTTCTCAGAAGAGTAGCCCTCCTATCCTCTAAAAGAGGATTTATTAAAATTTTCACATCTCTCACCCCAACACTCTTCCTCTATTTATAGCCTATAGAAATTATATCAGCTACGGGATCAAATTTGGGCTCCAAAGGAGTCAAAATCAACCATCGGATGAATCTGTTAGAACCTCATTGATGAGATTGTCAATGGACTCATCAATGAAACTCTCTAGAATCTACCATTCTGAATGGCCCCATCTTGTCAAAATAGTTGATTATCATGTATAATAAGTTAGATTCTACTTTTCGAATTGGGAGTTTATGCCTTTTCTTTGCGCCTAATTATTCTGATTATGAATTTGACTTGATTTTTTTCCTATTAGATCCTTGGTTCGTAGGTTTCTTATAGGCTTCAATTGGAGATTTTTTGGGGCTCGTGATAATCTTCATTGAAGCTCCCTTTTAGTCAGTGTTTTATAGCATTAAAAAAACACTTAGTAGCAAATAAAAATTATAGGAAATGAGGGTATAAAATGCAATAAAATTGTTAATCAATAATATATGTATAACTAAGTAATGACTAATGTTCATGCAGGTTAATTAATGAGAGGAATTTGGATATCTCATAGATAATGTGTGCGTCAGTTGTTGTGCTTAAGTGCTAATGTCATATGAGTATGTGCGTACAAACAATGTAAAGTAAGAATGTAAGTAACATTCTTAGTGGGTACACCAAACACACATTATCACATAAAAGCTTTCCCGAAATAAGATTAAATAAAGTCTGAGTATAGTTTGATGCACAAACTATCTTTGCATCACACTCCAGGATTAGGCGCACTGTTGTGGGTATCTATGTGTTGTTGATCTGGTTATTTGCTAGCTCTATTTATAATTTATATTTTCAAGATGCATGTTTCTTGTTCATCATAGCAAGTAAAATGATATAATTATATAGTCTTTCCTATGTTTCTACTAGTCATGCATTCATGATCCATGTTATATGTGTAAAACTACTCCTTCATTTTATCATTTGTTAGATGATTTTTTGACATGTGACGCCCCTGGGTTTATACAAGGCTACAGTCCAAGGTAAATCCAAAAATATCAAACCAATCATATACCACACCGTGCAAAAACATATTTCACCATCACAGTTACTATCTCTCTAGTGGAATCAAACAACAGGTGTAGGTACAAAACAGAAAAAAGAATAATAATGTAGTGCAATGAACAAGATGAGTACAGAAGAGATGTATAAATAACCCATCATCAAGACACAACTGAAAATAGAATGAAGTTTCACTGAAACTGAATTAATGTAATATGTCTCAACCCAAGAGTCAAATGAAATCTCACTAAGGTACTCAGCCTCTATAAAATAAAAATACAAACTCTAATGTCTGAAAAATAAATAACTACTGTGAAGCTCTGAAAATAACTATAAATATAATAAAATAGATGGAAGCTAAGATGCAACTCCATCAACCTACAACTCTCTGAACGCTTGACTCGCCACCTGAAAAGATGGGAAACAACGAGCGTCAAAGCACTAGCGAGATCACCTCCATCGTCCCTAGGAGGAAGATGTATGAGTATATAAGAAAATATTGTTAGTAAATATAGGTATAAAATCATTTATACTATACTAAGTGAAATTGGTTATTTAGAAACCCATAACACAAGAATTAGTACGTCAAGCGAAATAATCCAAACAAGGGATCCTTCATGTATATACCATGTCTCAATTTGTGAATCGCTAAATACCAATTCCAATCCTATATATAAAAAAACAACACATATCTGAAACACTACAACTCCAAATCTCAACCATGATGAACCAATGTCACAATCTCGGACTATCCCTGGGTAGTTGGCACAGTCATAAGGAAAATATTATCTAACATAAACATCTCCATAGATCATGCCATGTATGCTAAGTATCCATAAATATACCCTACTCTCGGGTAATCTAACATGGAATCAACACTACAACCGTGTAGGTATATATATATATCTCTACATGAAATAACGATACTCTTGTAAGGTACTCACAATATCATGTGGAAACAACATCCTTACTCAATCGTTCTGCGAAGATAGTAAATCACCCTATTTCGGAATAATGCATCCAGATGATCGTACAGCGGAGTGTAAGTATATCAGCTCAATCCAAAAACCCTAATCATCTTCGAGTATGGTACATACGCCGTCTTATTACAGGAAGATGCCTAACTCTAAGTGTGCTACAGCCACAGTCTCATTGCGGGAAAACTACTCATCACTTAGCATCCACCACTGATAAATTATGTATTATGTGTGTGTTATTCCAACACCATCAACTTAAAGATGTGTCATACATCTCCACTATTCATTTAAACTCAAGTAAGAACATATATCAAGTGTTCGTGCACGTATCTCGATGTGCAGATTATTATCTCATGTTCACAACATCTTAGGTGTTAAACATATAACAAACATCATATAACAATGTAGGTTGATCGAGAAAATCCCTCGAATCAAACAATTGTAACACAAAACATGCACAGGTGATAACATGCAGGTTGGTCGACCGGGCATGCTTCGTCGGTCGACCGGCCAGAGGCCCTGAGCCTGATTATTGCAGGCTGTGTTCGATGTCATGTTTGTGATTCTAACCCAACTAGCTTGCTGTAAAATATGTGTAATATGTTTTAAAAACTTGTTTAACACTACTAAAGTTCATCTAATATATGAAACAAAAATCATCACATTAAATATCATATGTAAACCCTAAACTTGTACAAAAGCATCAATACGTCATGTAAAACATTAAAACTCAGTTAAAACTCATGTTTAAAATACTTTCAGTTCTTAATCAACCTCAGATATTTCGTTCATAATCATCTAAACACAAAAAGATTAGAACTATATCCCATTATAATAAAGGGAGCTATTTTTATGCGCGAAAATAGGTTTTAGGCTCAATATAACCAAAACAAATCTCACAGAAATTAATTAAAAAAGGGGTGTAGGGTTAGCAGAGATGAAACTCGTCTGAAAACCATTGTTGAAAGCCTAAAAGTACAAATCTAAAACAGATCCATTAGCCCCAAGCCAACAATATCGCCTTCACGTCAAAATTAGCTTCACAAAGCTCTTGGAATCACAACAGTTGAACCTAGGGTTTATGAGGGAGGTGGTGGCTGCTAGGGTTCAAGAGTTCTGATGAAAGATATGAAAAATTTGTGCAAAAGTGATATATATAACATACAAGTGGACCTGGGCCTCAAAATATCCGAATCAAACTCAAATCAGGATTCTAGAAAAACGCGAGTCGGTCAACCGGGCTAGGGCCGCCGGTCGACCGACCGGTGATATTTCAGATGGTGCATGTTTTCCCCTCTGTGCATGTTTTGACTCGTTTCTCTCACATACATGAACTTGTTTGATCTCAAATCACTTGCTTTCATACTCATACATTATTTAATGATATTTATCATGATAAAAATTCACTAATCACAATTAATCACATATTACCTCAAAATTAGTGGGGTTTTACATTCACCCCCCCTTAAAAGAATTTTGTCCTCGAAATTCCACACTCGTATCTTAAAGATCAATAATACGAGAAAAGCACTAAGAGGGAATAATCCAGACAAGGAAACCCTCCCGTACACATCTCATACTATTAATCCCAAATATGAATCATAAGAAAACATTAAAACTTAATAATCTAAAATGCATATACTCCCGCTTAACCCCTAATTAGAGGGAACTACTACGTCCGGTAAAAAATGCAAATAAGGAACCCCCATGTATATATCATATGTTCCGAATGATTAGGAGCTAAGTGTTAGTACCTCATTCTAGTGTTAAACATAAATGTGGCTGAACATATAGCATAATCATAAATTCATAAAAGCATACTCAACATCAACATCTTACCTACTCAAACAGGTGTGGATAGTCGTGACGCATATCCTCCTCGCGCTCCCAAGAAGTTTTCTCGGCTCCTTTCCAGTTCCATTAAACTTTCACTAAAGGAATCACCTTGTTTCTAAGCATCTTGTCCTCTCTAGCAAGAATACAAACTGAAATCTCAACGGTAGTCAAATCTTCCTGAATCTCAATCTTGGGTGCATCAATCACCCTCTGTTGCTCCTCATCGCGCAAATGTTTCTTGAGCTTCGAAACATTGAATACACGTGTACACTCGACATCAATGTTGGAAGATCTAATCAATATGAAATAATCCCAACACGCTCAACAATTTTGAATAGACCCACATATCTCGGGGCAAGTTTTACCCGTCTACCGAATAGCTGAATGCCCTTCATTGGTGATACATTCAACATGACGAAATCTCCAGCCTAAAACTCCAAAGGTCGTCGCCTCTGATCTGCGTAGCTATTTTGCTGACTCTGAGTGGCAAGAATAAACTCTCTAATCAATGCTACTTTCTCTATGGTCTGTCTCACGAGCTCTAGCCAAATCAAAAGGTTTTCATCTGGCTCTGCCCAATAAATAGGCGATCTACAAGGCCTCCCATACAATACCTCATACGGTGCCATACCAATAGTAGCTTGTAACTATTATTATAAGTAAACTCAATAAATGGAATGTGATCCTCCCAGCTACCCTGAAAATCTATAATGCATGCTCGTAACATATCCTCCAACACCTGATTCACTCCCTCCATCTGACCATCAGCCTATGTGTGAAAAATGCTACTGTATGACAACTGGCTGCCGAACGAATTCTGGAAACTCCTTTAAAAATAGGATGTGAAGATTGAGCCTCGATCTGATACAATCATCTCTGGGTCTCCATGTAATCGAACAATCTCCCGAATGAAAATCCTCGCATAAGTCTCCGCCGTATAAGTCGTCTTCATGGGTAAGAAATGCGCTGACTTCCTCAACCGATCAACTATCACCCAAATAGAATTATTTCCCTTCTTCGATCTCAGCAATCCTACAATAAAATCCATAAAAATATCTTCCCACGTCCACTCTGAAACGGATAAAGGTTGTAGGGTTCCTACCGGTCTCTGATGTTTGGCCTTCACTTGCTGGTAGGTAAAGTACTGAGCTACATACTCCAAAATCTCTCTATACATGCTACTCCACCAAAAGTGCCTCTTTAGGTCCTTGTACATTTTCGTTGTGCATGGATGTACTGTATATCTGGTACGATGCACCTCATCAAATAAATTCTTCTTCAACTATAGATTGTTCGGCATGACTAACTAGCCCTTCATTCTAAGACCTCTATCTGCTTCAATAGTCTAATCAGTCTTGGGCTCTTTGGAAATCTCCCCCTTTCTGGTTTGAATCCAAGAATCCTCTAGCTGAGCTCTGTCCACTCTATCGATCCAAGATAGCTGTACTGATAAAGCTCCTAAGAAAACACTACTCCCGCCAATCTCTGACCTGAAATTAAACTGGCTGAGGGTGTAAAGATCTCGATACAATGAACATCTCAAAGCCGTGAGCCAGTGATGATGCTTCCTACTCAATGCGTCTGCTATAATGTTCACCTTTCCCGGATGATACTGAAGTGCGAACTCATAATCCTTAATAAACTCAACCTATCGCCACTGCCTGTGGTTGAGTTCCTTCTAAGAGAAAAGGTAGTTCAGACTCTGGTGGTCTGTAAATAGCTTGAATTGTACTCCATACAAATAATACCTCCATGTCTTCAGTGCGAAAATCACTGCTGCTAACCCCAAATCATGTGTGGGATAATTTTACTCATGAATCCTCAATTGCCTTGAAATATAAGCCACTACTCTCTGGGTCTACATCAAAACACCTTCGTGACTCGATAACGACGCATCTGTGTAGACAGTAAAAGTCTTATCACTGCTCGGATTGATCAACACCGGTGTTGTAGTCAACTTAGCCTTCAAAATCTCAAAGGCCTCCTGGCACTCCATACCCTAAACAAATGGTATACCCTTCTTCGTAAGGTGTGTAAGTGGCATCACAATCTTCGAGAAGTCCTGAATAAACTTTTTGTAATAGCCAGACAGACCTAAGAAGCTACGAATCTCTGTAACGGTCTTCGGCGGCTCCCAATCAAGAATGGCCTCCACCTTAGCTGGACCTATTACAATGCTCTCCCGACTGATAATACGGCCGAAAAATCTAACCTCAGATAACCAAAATTCACACTTGCTGAATTTAGCGTATAGCTGGCGCTCCTGCAAAGTTTGCAATGCCAACCATAAGTACTGCTCATGCTCGGCCTCCAATCTCGAATAAATAAGAATGTCATCGATAAATACAATCATAAACTAGTCCAAGTATGGACGAAATACCCGATTCATTAAATCCATGAATACCGTGGGTGCATTGGTCAGCCCAAATGGCATGATAAAAAACTCGAAAGACCCATATCGAGTCAAAAAGACGGTCTTAGGAATATTCATTTCCCGAACCTACAACTGATGATAACCAGATTAAAAATTAATCTTTTTTGAGAAACACTACGGTCTCTGTAATTGGTCGAACAAGTCGTCGATCCTTGGTAATGGATACCTGTTCCGGATGGTGACCTTGTTCAACTTACGATAATCTATATATAACCGCATGCTACCGTCCTTTTCTTCATGAAAAGGACCGGCGCTCCCTATAGAGAATGACTCAGGCGAATGAAACCCTAAGACAACAACTCATCTAACTAGATCTAGAACTCCCTGATCTTAGCTAGCACCATATGATAAAGTGCTCGGGAAATCGGTATTGTGCCTGTCTGTAACTCGATGCAAAACTCGACCTCTCTCACTAGAGGTAAACCTGATATGTCCTGGAAGACATCCTGATACTCTGAGACCACTCGTGTCTCACTTAAATCGGCACCTCGATCCCGCATCATCACATCCTCGACATATGTCAGGAATAACTCTGCAAACTGGTTACCCAGTGAGGTTGCTATCACTAATTCAGATCCATCAAATGCTCGTAAGCTGGCTGTCTTCGCAAAATAATCGATACTTACATGGTAGGAAGATAACCAATCTATACCAAGGATACCATCAAACTCAGACATATGCAAAACAATCAAATCGACCACGAGCTCAGAATCATATAAGCTGACGATACATCTCCTACAGATACTCTCTAAAAGGGACACCTCTCTTAAAGGAGTAGATACTGATAAAGGCTGCTATACAAGCTGAAATCTAATCATAAAATCATAGGAGATGAAGGAATACGAAGCGCCTGAATCGAAAAGAATACGGGCTGGAAAGGAGTTCACAAGGAACATACCTTCCACCATGGCCCTACTCACACCATGATCCCGAGGAATAATTACATACATTCTACCGGTAGCCGAAGGCTGCTATGCTGAATCGCCTGGAATATATGGGACTATCTGGCGGTGCCTCTATCCTCAACGACTAGTCCTGACCTTGACCCTGAACACGATTCTGTTGCTGTTGGTTCTGGTTCTTGCCTTGCTAGCCTGCTGTTGGTGCGCTGCGGCACTCTGCTGCTCTATGCCCAAACTTTTGATAGTTAAAACATGTACTTTGAAATATGTGCTGCTGCTACGCCCTATGATCCTGCTGATGTTCTTTCTTATGGGGACCCTACTGATGTGGACCTTTACTTTACTGCTGGGGTCCTTATAGTCCTGCAAATGACCTCTTCCCTTTCCTTTGTCCCTGGGCTGTCCTAATTTAGTGTTCCCTTCCTTTCCCTTCTGGAACATAGTTGTCTCTATATCCTGAGATATGGTAGCATCAACCACCTCTCGCACTGAACGAAATCTCCTAGATACGAGATATTAATGTAAACTCGGGCGAAGCCCCATCAAGAAAATTTGATCCTGTCGCTCCTCGGTATGCCACATGCCCATGAATCTGAGTAATCTCATAAACTTACTCTCATAATCCATCATCGACATGTCTCCCTGCTCTAGTCAGGCTAGCTCCAACTCCTTCTTGACTTTCGCTGCAGCCGACACATACTATTCATCAAAGAAGTAAACAAAAGTCTCCCACAAAATCGTCATCCTCTGCTCTGGAGTGAACCAAAATCGATACCATCCTCCTGCATCACCCTCGAGGCTGAAAGCTACTAGCATCTACTTCTGTACAGTGTTCATGTTATGCATATCCAAGATGTTACTCACATCTTCCTTCCACTTGTGTGCTGCAATAGAATCTGACGTGCCGTGAAACTTTATTGCCCTCATCTTCTAGTATCTCTCTACTAGACAAAACCAAGCCTCCTGCTCAGTGGTTCCATCGATAACTGGTGGTGGTGGTGTCGCTATTGGTGTCTCTTCTAGTGTTTCTTCCTATATGGGTATCTCCTGCTGAGCCTGATTCGCCAATTGTTCCTCTATTGCCACTAGCCGTGCTGCCAAAGGTTCTATGAGATCTACTAGATACTGCGGAGCCTACTGCAGCTTGGACTCTGCATCAGCTTGCTCAGATCTCTGAGCACAGGTACCTCTGCGATCACGTCCTCTTCCAGATATCTATAAGTTCAGGAGTAGAGCTTGTTAAACACAGTATATAAGATCTCAAGCATAAAGATAAAATATATATCAATAGGAAAATAGTATCACTTATCATTCACTGCATGCTTTATACTTCAAATCAAATAGTCATCATAAAAAAATTTGTAATTTTCGAGTATGTATGTATGTATGTATGTATGTATGTATATAACACCATCACTCATTCTAGGGATTCCTAGCAGACTCTATACATGATTCCTAGGAAACTCTATCCTAGCTCCACAACTTAACACAGAGATGATCCTAACGATATTGGAACTAGAACTCTGATACCAACTATGACGGCCCTAGGTTAACACAAGGCTGCAGTCCAAGGTGAATCTAAGAATGTCAAACCTGCTATGCATTACACCAAGCAAAAACAAGTTTCACCATCATAGTTACTATCTCTCTAGTGGAATCAAATAACAGGTGTAGGTACAAAACAGACAAAAGAATAATAATGTAGTGCAATGAACAAGATGAGTGCAGAAGAGATGTATAAATAACCCATCATCAAGACCCAACTAAAAATAGAATGAAGTTTCTCTGAAACTGAATCAATGTAATATGTCTCAATCCAAGAGTCAAATGAAATCCCACTAAGGTACTCAGCATTTACAAAATAAAAATACAAAATACAAACTCTAATGTCTAAAAAATAAAAAACTACTATGGAGCTCTGAAAATAACTACAAATATAATAAAATAGATGCAAGCTAAGATGCAACTCTATCAACCTGTGACTCTCCGAGCGCCTGACTCACCGCCTGAAAAGAAGGGAAATAATGAGCGTCAAAGCATTAACGAGATCATCTCCACCATCCCCAGGGGGAAGTGGTAGGAGTATATAAGAAAATACTGTTAGTACATATAGATATAAAATCATCTATACCACACTAAGTGGAAATTGGTATTTAGAATCCCACAACACGAGAATTAGTACGTCGAGCGAAATAATCCAAACAAGGAAACCCTCATGTATATATTATATCTCAAATTATGAATCGCTAAATACCAATTCTAATCCTATAAATAAAAAAACAACACATACCAGAAACACTACAACTCCAAACCTCAACCATGATGAACCAATGTCACAATCTCGAACTACCCTCGGGTAGTTGGCGCAGTCATACGAAAAATATCATCTAACATAAACATCTCCATAGATCATGTCATGTATGCTAAGTATCCATAAATATACCCTACTCTCGGTTAATCTAATATGGAATCAACACTACAACTA
>BQKN01000126.1:252399-269126 GCA_022839385.1 Asparagus kiusianus | reverse complement strand
TCAGTCGACTCATCAGTCAACTGACTTCATTAGTCGACTGATCAGTCGACTGATAACATGTTATCAGCCTGAAATGATTATGAAAGTGAGTTTCAATACTCTGTAAAAAATAGTAAATAAATTCAAAAAAAATGTAAAACTTTGGGAATAGTTTATAAATATTTTGACAAACTTGTTTGAAAAAGAATTTTGCAAAAAAAAGTCCTCGTATTTATGAAAATCATCATTTTGACAAAAGTACTAAAATACGGGTTTTGAAAGTGTGCAAGTGTGTTGATATCCCAAATAGCTTCAAATGAAATCTGTAACTACTTGCCTACATTTAAGTACTAGAGAGGAAATAAAATAGCAAATATTTCTCACATAGAAATACATTTCTTAAGTCTTGATATTGCTTTAGAGTTGATGAAGCTTCTCATTGCGTTAAGTGTTCTTGATAAACATTGCTTCATCACTTTGCCTCCACCTCCTTTAGATATTGACGTTATATCTCATATTCCATCCAATCCTCCATAAATGGTACTAACAAGCTTGATATTCATGTTAACTATAATATCACTCAACAAGTAATTAGTACCGATAATGGTGGTTGTAAATCATCATCAAAATATAAGGGCTAATAATCTTTCCCTTTTTGATGATGACAACCAACCATTATATTGGAGAGAATAAATATAGCTTATAGATAGTAGCTCCCCCTATCTATGAGCTTCCCCTAACTATGTACCCAAATGAGGAGATTTCTGTCCCTCTTTGTCACCATCAAAATGGCGTATAAGAAATAGTAAACATGCAAAAAGACATATGAAGTTCAACTAACCAAGCAAACAAGCAAAACTTTTTACATAATACATAAACCCAAACCATTTCTTATGCGACAAAAATCTTCTTTACTAAGAGGTTTGGTAAAAATGTCTGCTAATTAAGATTTAGTATCAATATAAACAAGGGATACATCTTGCCTCTTGACATGATCGTGTAAGAAATAATGACGAATATCAATATGCTTAGTTCTAGAGTGCAAAACAGAATTTTTTAAAATGTTTATAGCACTAGTGTTATCACAAAAAAATTTGTATTTTGAAAATACAAATCATAGTCAACTAAACTTTGTTTCATCCATAAAAGTTGGGCACAACAAAGCCGACGGTAATGTATTCCGCTTCCATAGTGGACAAGGCAACACAATTTTTGTTTCTTGGAGGCCTAAGAGACAAGAGAGTTACCTAAAAATTAACATGTACCACTCGTACTCTTGCGATCTACCTTACATCTGGCAAAGTCGGTATCACAAAAACTATAAAGATCAAAAGAGGTGCTTTTTCGATAAAATAAACCAAGATCAATTGTACTATTAACATATTTAATAATTCTTTTAACCGAAATCAAATGGGACGTTTTAGGAGAGGCTTGAAAACGTGCACATGCACACAAACTAAACATGATATCAGGTCTACTAGCAGTAAGGTAAAGAAGACTACCTATCATACCTCGGTAAAGTTTTTGGTCTATATCCTCACCACTATCATCCGCATCAAACTTGATACTTGTACTCATGGGAGTTGGTGCATGCTTAGAATTCTCTAATCCGAATTTTTTCACTAATTCTCTAGCATACTTACTTTGAAAAACAAATATCCCATCCTTAGATTGCTTGACTTGGAGCCCGAGAAAGAAAGTGAGCTCTCCCATCATGCTCATCTCGAAATGATCTTGTATAACTTTAGAAAATTTCTTGCATAAAGTTTCATTATTAGCACTAAAAATGATATCATCAACATATATTTGAACTAAAATAAAATCATTTTTCATTTTTCTCACAAAAAGTGTATTATTAATTTTTCCTTTAGAAAAACCATTTTCAAGAAGAAAACTAGAGAAGCGAGCATACCAAGCTCTAGGAGCTTGTTTTAACCCATATAAACCTTTTTGAACCCGGTAAATATGATTAGAAAATGAATGATCCATAAAACTGGAGGGTTGCTCAACATATACTTCATCTTCTATAGAACCATTTAAAATGGCACTTTTCACATCCATTTGAAATAATTTAAAATTTTTAAAACTTGCAAAGGCTAAGATCATTCTAATGGATTCTAACCTTGCAACCGGTGCAAAGGTTTCATCATAGTCTATGCCCTCCTCTTGATTATATCCTTGGACAACTAAACAAGCTTTGTTTCTTGTGACTATGCCATGTTCATCAAGTTTGTTTCTAAAAATCCATTTAGTTCTAACAACATGAACATTATTAGGTCTAGGAACTAATTTCCAAATATTATTTCTTTGAAAATTGTTTAGTTCATCATGCGTTTCTAGAACCCAAAACTCATCTTTTAAATCATCATTTATCTTTTTAGGTTCTATTTGAGATAGGAAGGCAACATTACCACACTTACTCAAAGCTTTTGAGCGAGTTAGAACCCCTTATGAAGGATTCCCTATTATTTGCTTATTTGGATGATTTGGTGCAAATTTCCATGCTTTGGAGAGATCTTCTTGCTCTTGAAAGTTGTTATTTTCTCCATCCTTTTGTGCATTTATTGAGGGTGTTTTATTTAGTTACAAAAGTTTCAATCCTCCCTCAACATCATCATCATCTTTTCTAGGTAAACCAATTTGTAAACCAATATTAGTTTCATCAAAAGTAATGTTTATAGATTCTTCAACAACAAGAGTTCTTTTGTTGAAGACCCTATAAGCCTTACTTCTAGGGTGCATATCCTAAGAAAATGTCAATATCAATTTTTGAATCAAATTTATCATGGTGATTTTTGTTGTTCAAGATAAAACATTTACAACCAAAAATATGAAAGTATCCAATAAAAAGGATTTTCCCATAAAATAGTTTATAAGGAGTTTTCTTAAGATTTGGTCTAATCAAAACACGATTCAAAACGTGGTAAGCCATATTGACGGCTTTCGCCCAAAAATATTTAGGTAAATCAAAGGTATTTATCATTGTTCGTGCCATCTCTTGTATGGTACGATTTTTTCATTCAACAACACCATTTTATTATGGTGTTCTTGGAGCGGAAAATACATGAGTTATACCATGATATGCATAAAAATTATTAAAAATTTTATTTTGAAATTCACCACCATGATCACTTCTAATTTTAACAACTTTTAACTCTTTTTCATTTTCAATTCTTTTGACATAATTTAAAAATTCTTCAAAACATTCATCTTTACTTCTAATAAAGATTGTCTATATAAAACGAGAGAAATCATCAATGATAACAAAAACATAGTGTTTACCTCCTAGAGAGGTAACGCGCATAGGATCAAAAAGATCAAGATGTAGTAATTATAAGGGTTTAGAAGTTGATACCTCATTAATGAATTTGAAGATGGACTTGGTTTGTTTACCTTTAGCACAATCTTCACAAATGGTATCTTTGATGAAATGTAAGTTTGGTAACCCTTTTACAAGATTCTTTTTGGATAACTTAGATATCAACTCCATATTGGCGCGACCAAGCCTCTTATGCCAAATCCAAGGATTCTCATCGACCGCCGCAAGGCATTTAACATCTTGATCTACTAGCTCATTCATCTTAAAAATGTATACATTAGATTTTCTATTAGCAACAAAAATAAATTTTTTCATTTAAGCTAACAATGCACTTATCCAGTTTGAAAGAAATATCAAAACATTTATCACTTAATTGGCTAATACTAAGAAGGTTATGATTTAAGCCTCTAATCAAATAAACATCCTCTATTACGGGAGAATGTATCTTACCAATGCATCCAATACCTATAATTTTACCTTTCTCACCGCCACCGAATGAGACGTTACCTCCTTCAATCCCTTATAGGGTTGCGAACAGCTCTTTGTTGCCCGTCATATGATGTGAGCAACCGCTATCAATGCACCACATCTCTCTACGTCGTGTTTGTGATGTCCCCTACATAAGATGAGGACGTTGAAACTTTAGGTACCCAAATCTTAGATCCTTGGGTGTTAGTATTCTTGGTACCTTTAGGTACCCATATCATTCCATAATAATCATTGTTATTTTTAATCCTACAATGAGTGGAGATATGACCATGTTTTATGCAATATGTGCACACAAAATTTTTCTTGTGTGTGGAAGCATAAGATCTATGAGTCCTATTTCTTTCAAAGTGATGATGACTAGAATATGCATGAGTAGGTTTAATTCTACCACTTTTAATTAAAAGCCTTTCAATTTTAGATCTCAATTGTTTGTTTTCAAAATCGAGATCCCCTAACAATTCATCTTTTAGAGCAAGTGAGGATTGTAGTTGCTCGAGTTTGGAATCATAATAAGTATGCAATTTTTTAAACGAAGAGTATTCTTTTGTCATTCTTTTGAACTCAATGTTTAACTCTTCTAATGCGGTTGCTAGATCACATTGCATATAAAAAGATTCACTTTCAGTATCGGATATTACCTCCTTTTCATGAGCCATAAAGCAAATGTTGGGATCATGAAGAGCAATCTTTGCTCCTTCTTTATTGCTATCCGAATCACTTGGTTTGGATTCCTCCCATCCGGCATACATGGATTTCTTCTTCTTGTATTTCAAATATTTCTCCTTGAGCTTAGGACAATCTTTGGCGGGATGACCTGGTTCATTGCATTCAAAACATTTTCCTACACGTGAAGAAAATTTGTTATTAGATCGGTGATTAAACTTCTTATTCATTTTTATTAGTCTTGATATTCTTCTAGAGAGGTGAGCCACTTCTCTAGAAAAATCGACTTCACTATCCGAAGATGAGGAGTTATCACTAGCTCCTTTGAGAGCAATGGTCTTCATTTTTGGGGATGACTCCTCAATTTCTCGTGGGGGCACTTCCTCTTTCTCCTTCCCTTTAAGCTTCTTCTCATGAACCTTAAGCTTGCCGATGAGGCCATAGAGAGCTAGAGTAGTGAGATCGGGAGCTTCCTCTATGGTCGTAGCTTTGGGCTCCCATGCCGGAGTCAATGAGCGAAGGATCTTGTAGTTCATCTCTTGGATAGTCAAAGTCTTGTCAAGACCATGCAATTCATTGATGATATTAGTAAAGCGAGAAAACGTAGCATCAATGGATTCATTAGGAAGCATTTTAATAACTCATAGTCATGCATAAACCCACTAATTTTGGACTCCTTAACTTGGGGGTTCCTTCATGTGTAATACATATTTTTTTCCTAAATTTCGTGTGCAATTGCACACGTTGAGACCCTATTGTACTCATTGGAGGAAAGACCACAAATTAAGGCATTCATGACCTTCGCATTGAGATTGGCTTGGAGTCTTTCTCCATCGGTCATGGTACTAATCTTGGGCTTTTCTACATATTTCTTCTCTATGATATCCAAGATGTCAAGATCAATGCAATGAAGGTAAATTCTCATTCTAGCTTTCCAATAGGCAAAATTGCTACCAGTGAAAAGTGGGGGTCTAGTGGTGGATTGTCCCTTAAGCATGTGCACATTCAATGAAGCCTCCATTGGATCTTTCCTCTAAGGTGGTTAGACCAAAAACAATTCTAGAGACCAAGCTCTGATACCAATTGTTAGACCCTAGGGGGTGATTAGGGTCTTGAGGCAATAATAGTACAATAAAAATCATGACAAGCAATACACCACAAAATGAAAAGCCAAAATAAAAGAGATAAGGTTAGAAATCGTTATCCAAGTGACGCGCGATGTGTTCATGATATTCGGTCTGCTGACCTACGTCCTCACTCCCCACTCTCGATGAGGATCCACTACACAACCCGGTTTGGAAACCGTAACTTCTTCTACACAATGATCACCATGAGATCTCACACCCACATGATTGATCTCCACGAGATCACACTTACAACAGTAGAAATCATAGGAAAAACTCTCTCTTTACAGCAGCCCTATGGCAAGAAGAGAGATAGCTCTTGAAGCTTGGGATGTGAAAACGAAACAGTGAATAACAAGATGGAAGTTGAATCTCTTTTGAAAACACAACCACAAACTCAAGAGATTTGCAATTAATTACTTGCTGGAGTAGTTGGGGGTTGTTGGGTATTTATAGGGAAAGAAAATAGCAGCCAAAACCCAAAGAAATCCAGCAAAAATCTTACAAAATCCAAGAAACAGATTCTGTACAGCACTAGTCGTTTGACAGGCTGTCAGTCAACTGACGGGTGGCGCCAGTCGACCAATAAGCTGAACATCGTATTCAACTACGAGCTTATCAGTCGACTGAAAAATATTTTCAGTCAACGGAAATACTGTAGGGAGCAAAATGAACATTCCACACACTTTCTTCAGTCGACTCATCAGTCAACTGACTTCATTAGTCGACTGATCAGTCTACTGATAACATGTTATCAACCTGAAATGATTATGAAAGTGAGTTTCAATACTCTGTAAAAAATAGTAAATAAATTCGAAAAAAATGTAAAACTTTGGGAATAGTTTATAAACATTTTGACAAACTTGTTTGAAAAAGAATTTTGCAAAAAAGTCCTCGTATTTGTGAAAATCATTATTTTGACAAAAGTACCAAAATACAGGTTTTAAAAGTGTGCAAGTATGTGTGATATCTCAAATAGCTTCAAATGAAATCTATAACTACTTGCCTACATTTAAGTACTAGAGAGGAAATAAAATAGCAAATATCTCTCACAGAGAAATACATTTCTTAAGTCTTGATATTGCTTTAGAGTTGATGAAGCTTCTCATTGCATTAAGTGTTCTTGATAAACATTGCTTCATCACTTTGCCTCCACTTCCTTTAGATATTGATGTTGTAGCTCATATTTCATCCAATCCTCCATAAATAGTACTAACAAGCTTGATATTCATATTAACTATAATATCACTCAATAAGTAATTAGTACCGATAATGGTGGTTGTAAATCATCATCAAAACATAAGGGCTAACACTTGGGTCGTCGGTCAACCGGGCTTGGGCCGCTGGTCGACCGACCAGTGATATTTCAGACGGTGCATGTTTTGGCCTCTGTGCATGTTTTGACTCATTTCTCTCACATACATGAACTTGTTTGGTCTCAAATCACTTGCTTACTCATACATCATTTAATGATATTTATCATGATAAAAATTCACTAATCACAATTAATCACGTATTATCTCAAAATTTGCGGGGGTTTACATGACATCTTGGTTTGCACATCAGTGGCAAATCCAAACCATTCACCCCTACTTTCTGGCATCCTAGAGTCTAGTATCTTCAATGGAATGAGTTTCTATCGACCAGTTTATCTATTTGTTTATTTAGTTTTGTTTCTGTCTGTTTATTACCAGACTTTGTTATCCATGTTTGCTTTTCATTGGTACGTAGTAACATGTATGTACTTAACTATTTCAATTGTTATTCTAGACTCGTGTTGTCGTGCAGCCTTGTTGTTATGTATTATGTGAGGATGATATTGACACCAAATTCATGATATCTTTTATGTTATAGGAGTGTAGTTTCTTTATCGAATATCTTGCTTCCCTGTGTATTTGCATTGTATATATGATATCTATTTACAGTATACTAGTTTCCATGTATTTGTGTTTATGTTTCATTCTATGATTTTGTTCTGAGTATGATGGATGAGATGTATGTACTGGTCCTCATGGTAGGCTTAAGTATATATTTTTAGGTGGTGTTTGACCCCGTTGTATATGCTATTTAGTCTAGTCATGTGCTCATTAAGTGCATATGGGACACGCGGCATGACAAAAAGTGAGGGGCTATCAACAGAACACATGGAGTTGATGGCAATGGTGCATGGAGTTCGCTTTGCTTGAAATTTCAGAATACAATTTGGTTATTTAAGTTCATATGGCCTACAGTTGATTTCCTTGCTTTATGAAGAAAGTTATGATTACTACCAATTGGTTGCATCAGTTAATGAGGTTCAAGACGCTTTGCATTTGTGTGGTTCTTCGATTATCGTATGTTCCTCAGAATGCTTTAACGTGATACGACCATTTTCTTGTGGATGCTACATTTTGGCTTGAGGAAATATTTGTGAACATTCATGTTTTGTTGAACGAGAACATTGATGTTTTTTATAAACTTCTGCATTTTGTAGAGTCTTACTTTCAAAAAGGAAAAGAAAAAAAGTCCCAAATTATAGAACTACCTTTATACCTTGGATATGTTTGCTAAATTACATAATACTTCTCCTTAACAAAACAAAATAAAATAAAATAAAAATAAAAATAAAAATACATAAAAAATAAAAATCAGTTGAGTTACTTACTACGTGCACTTACGCCGGTGTCTAGTTGTATCGAGTTAAATCTTGCGCCATTAATTTACCCCAATTTATATATCAATTTAATTTCCGATTATACCAGCAGCCTCTCTCCCTCTCCCCCCCCCCCCTCCTCTCGCGATTGCACCCTTTCTCTCTCCTCTCCCAATCTTTCAAATTCGACTGATCAACCTCCAAAAAAAGCCCGAGGGACTTCGGGGGAATCTTCTAGCGAGCTCAATTTCACATTCAATAGAACCCTAGAAACCGATCTCCGAACCTCAGAAGTCAGAACCTCATCCAACAACGAGTAAGTCTTCATTCATTGTGTAAGTTTCGATTGGTATGGAGAAAATTTCTTTGCTTTAGTTAGGTTCTACTTCTCTTGATGTGTTTCTACTAGTTTTTTTTTTCCAACTATTTTTTTTTCGAAATTTCTAGATCTCGAGGGTTTTTCAGTTTTTTGGTGTGCTAGATTATCAAAGACCATTTTAACTCTTCTCTGCTACGTATGTATAAAATAAAACCCCTTTTTATCTTGTTTCTTGATGTCAATTGTCGAAGTGCTGCCAGAAATCCAAATAAGATTTGACTTGAATTGAACTCAAATAATGACTGAATTTAAAGGTGTATATGCATTAGTCGATTCAATTCCATCTGGATCCACTTAATTTTGAGATGATTTACACACCCCCCCATAAAAAGGGGGGAAAAAAGAAGAAGAAGAAATACATGCATTCCTCGATACCTAAACCCCAATTTTATGTTATAGAGCACATGAAATAAATTAATTTCATGGTTTACAATTTATAATTTTAATTTAGCCTGTTATTGAGTGTTCTATTAATTGTTATAATAGATACTAAGGAAGAAGAATTATTAAAACATTCCTAAAATTTCTGAAATTTAGTTCTGCGTATCCCGGTGGTTCATTTAATAAAATAACCTATACATTCAGAAAGACCCCTGAGAGAATTTTAATCTTCTCAGATAACCTTAAGTGAAAATGCCATTATAAGAAGGGTTCAAATTTGTTATTCACAACAAGTAGAATTATAAGGCGGTCTATTTGCAACAACAGAACTACTGAGGGTCTCTTTGCAATTTGGTGATGCTACAGGGGTCTCTTCGCAATTAACCCTAATTTATATTGCTAGTGTTTTTCTATTTGCAACTGGTCTCTTCTTTATTAAAAATGTCCTCCCGCTAGTTCATAAGTTTCAATGATCACCATTTATTAAACCTATGCTCTCGTATAAATTTTATGATAATCCGACTACTACCAAGAGGTAAAAGCATATGAAGTAAATCCAGGCAATAAGAAGAAAAACTCGACTTACGATATTTAAATTTTTTTACTGTACCAAGCTTAATTTTTGTAATTCGACACTAAATGGAAGTTGTAGTTTCGTATTGGAAGAGTGACTTTCTGGAATGTCCTAGTCATTGTTTTAAATATTCCCGACATGGCCCGATAGATCCCCCAATATAGCCTTTTACCGGGCTTGCCACAATTGATATGGTCTCTTAACATCCTTTACTGCTTTTTTGGCTACTTTGGGCAATATATCCCCAATGTGGTCGATATATCAGTTGATATGTGGATTGATATATCTTTTTATATGGTTTGTCGCAAAATAATATATTGTGTTTGGCAATTTTTGAGCGAGATATCATGATTTCCCCATTATATCAAATGATATTTTGCCCTAAAAATTAGACCAAATGTGCAATGTTGATTTGTACTTTTGTTTGTTCCACAAGGTCGATTAGTGATCCTAAACATATATTATTTACATTTTGTATGCTTAGATTTCATTACATATGTTGAGATTTCATTTTAGTGCATTATACTATATATGCAAACATCTATTATGGCATTCCAATATTTACCACATATCCCTGATATTTTCCCGATACCCGCAATCCGATATAAATTTGGGCCATTCAATATTTTCTGATATCCAATATTTAAAACCTTGGTCCTAGCATTATCCTAATGAACCCTAGTTAGTCTAAAATATGCTATATTAGAGACTCCTTACAGATCCAAGCATTTTTAGTACCAAGGTAGAAAATTGCCTGGTTGAGATTGATTTGACATCAACCAGTCGATGATGTTAGGCTAAATGTGAGCAGGTGAAGGCATATTGAACTTACTAGGTTTCTACGGAGACATTGGTTGTATCGTATGTCTTTGACTCTTGAGCAGTAACCAATTGGAAGGGCAATTTAGAAGATCAAATATCCACACATAAGTTACGGCCTTTTAGGACATCAAATTCTTAATAGCTCTTAAACACAATGTGCAAATGAGTTTACCTTAATGAAATTATTTTCAACAGTTATTTTGTTGCTCTGGGGCTTATATGTGACCAGCATCCAATCAATTATTCAAACAAGAGTTGCAAAAGGAAATAGGTAAGCTAGGAAAATATTGAGAGTCAAGCTATTCTTAAGTGTAGGACATAGGATTTGATAATGATAATCACATCATAAAATTTATCTCTCCTGGTTCCACCAGTTGAAGCCACAGACTCCTGTTAGACTTTAACAAACAGATGACATCCCTGCTTAGATTGCAAGCAGACGTAAGTTTAGAAAACTGTACAGACTATGGTTTGTGGTATGTTACATGGATGTTGTAAGGTAGTACGTGATGATGGCAATGGTTATGTGTCATAGTTGAATATCCCATATTTTACTATTTTATTAGAAGGTAAACTTTTTTATTTTGGGGGGTTTGAACAATTAATAGATCTACACCATTATTATCTGAGATGTTTCCCATCAAATAGGACGGACAACAACTTGGAAGTAAATGGAAAGTTGAAAGGTTTCTAGAGATTCTATGTTTGTGCCTATTTTCTAGTTGGACTATAAATAAGTTAGCACCTGGCTGTGAAAAATCCCTACGGGAGTTCGGATATAGACATCTTGTTTAGGACCTTTATGTAAAATTTGGTTTAGCCTAGGTTAGAGAGGTTCTATTAAAATTCAGCAAATGACTTGTTGAACCCACTTCCCCTTACTAACTCTCCGCCCCCCTTACATCCCATCACAAACAACACTCTTCCAAATAAAAGGAGAAACCCACGCTTAATTAAAAAACATGTGCAGAAAGTGAATGTAGCAAAAATGAGAATGTTATGATGGATTTGTGGATACACACATATATATACATACATACATATATATACATATATACTAACTGCGTCAATTTGGACTTTTGGAGAAGTTATAGATTAATAACTAATAGAGGAAGGAGGACGTGAGTTAAGCCTATAAGAGAACTCGGTTGGAAACAATTACGATTTAAGAAGAATATAATAGTGGTTTACTTAATGGAAATAATACCGTTAATGAAACTGAATAGGATAATAGGATTCACGTAGCCGACCCAAAAGTATGGGGTAAAGAATATTACTATTGTATAGTCTTTGTTTTTAGTATGATGTGTGTACATATATAGGTAAAAAGATGTCAGAAACAATTAAATGGATTTGGGTACATGATTTGATTGGCTAGTTGTTTTGGTTCTTGATTAGTGGATTATTAGTTGATCTTGGTGATCCACGAGGGTAAGCCAAGTTGTTTTGAGTGTGTCGAACAATCCCTGGGATCTAATTTAAGAGATTTTATTTTATTTTGACAGTTATTATATCATATTCATATAGCTTATATGCATTTTGAGTTTTAATGTTTCCCTTGTATACAACATACAATCAAGGTGTTATTATCTGTATTTTATTGTATGGAATGGATTAAGCTGGGTACGTCAAGTCAGCAATCTAAACAGGGATCTAACTATTTGATAAACGTCGGTTGAGTTTGTTGACCTTATTATCCCTTTTGCCAAGTAGATATGGCTCCTACCTAATAATCACATTTGGGCTGTGTCGAAATTGCCAACCTAGTTCGATGGGTAGGATTTAGTTGGTCTAGATAGATTTTACCTTAACTTTGGATCTAGCTCATCCTCTAAGAAGAATAATTAGGGTCACCTGATAATTATTGATGCACCATTATAATTTTGGATGTACCTAGTAATTGCAGGTGGGTTGTGGTTGAGTTGTCTGGTTGTGTCAAATTCAAATATGCCACTTACGCCTCGTTTGGTATGCGGGAATGGAGTCAAGTATGAATGGAAAGAAGGTAGAAATAAAATGGAATAGATGTGAGAATGAAATGTACATTCTTATTCTCATGCTTGGGCACATTTATTATTAAAAATATTTTTAAAATGACTAAATAATTTATTTTTTAGAAAAATAAGAAATGATATTTTTTTTCCTTAGAGAAATAAATTTTCATGTCATAGTTATATTTTGGCACATCATCTCGGCAACAATTTCGGACTTTTTGGCTTACAATTTGAAAAATAATTTTTATAAAAATTATTTTTGATTATAAATAATTATAATTTCACTTTTCTAACTTCTAGTGCTACATGTCTATTATTTGTACGAGCAACTAATGTTGCTAACATCATTGTGCCCTAGTGAAGAGAAGAATGCCTCATAAGAGATATTGGACTATATTGGAACTAGGTCAAGGTCGGTGATATTAAAAGATAATCATCGGAGATTTATTAAAAGATATTGGAACTAAGGCAAGGTCGGCGTTAATATACTTTCTATGGAACAATATCAAAGATTTAGTAAAAAATAATATCACAAAATATTGGAACTAGGCTTAGAAACGATGTTAGTATACTGGAACTAAGGCAAGTTATATTCATGCTTATATTTATTTGTATATTTGTACTAGTAGCTTAAGATAAGATAATTTTTTATAAAAATAATTTTCATATGAGAATTTATATCTATTCGTATCTTTAAAGAAGGGTATAATTAGAAATTATTTCATTATTTTTTCCCACTTAAGTGAGAATAACAATTCCTTGTTAAATGGTTAGGAATGACAATTCCCACATAAAGTGGGAATTGATAAGAAGTGAGAATTTTAATTCTAGCATCTAAAAATACATCGTGTTTGGTACACATGAAAAAAGAGTAGGAATTACATTCCATTCCCACTCATTCCCGCGTACCAAACGACCTTAGTTCTAAGGGGGTGTTAGTCAATTGGGACATTTTCATGTAAAATAGGATAATTGTTAAAGTGGAATAATGTTTCGCTAGTGGGATATTTTAGTGGGATAACTAGGAACAATTTTGTGAAGCGGGATATTTTGATAAAATAACGTGGGATAAATTTTTATAATCATGAAGTATATATTTATGCATTTTAAAGATATAAATACTATTTATGTATTTTAAACTTACTATTATTGATTGATAATTGCTTACAAGAATGTTCTTTACTATTAAATAAATTTTGGTTAGACTATAAGATATTGACAATTATTATTATGATGATGGTCTGATGATGGTGATAACCATAATAGGAAATAAGTAAAGAAAAAAAAAATAAAAAATAACAAAATAAATATGAGTTCTAGTTTTTTACCACCTAGTTCCAAGCTAAAACTTGGAATAATTTAAGAGACTAGAACAATCATTTTTATATAGAAAAATGAAAAAAGTGGGATAATTTTGTACAATTATCCTAATTCTAGTTTTGTTAAAGTTCTACTTGACTAACACTGTAAAATTTTATTCTAGTTTTAGTTCTATGTGACTAACACCTTAAAATTTTGTTCTTAGGTTTAGTTCTATGTGACTAACACCTTAAAATTTTATCCCACAGATTATCTCAGTTCTAATTTAAAGTTCTAGGTGACTAACCCCCCCTAAATTGGAAGTACTTGAGCCTAACTAGATGGGTAATGCTTAATCTTTTGTGCAAGACGCAAGTACCATATACAAGATGAATATTTCAAGCTATGTGCCTATCTAACACATAGTTACACAGTACGTGATACGTAGCAGATGGTGGTACAAATTCGGGTATGCAATTCGCCACTTAGAATATTTGGATTCAAATGTGGCTAGCTTTCTTCGGTATGCAAGTTCGGTTAGTGGTACGTTGTAAAATTTTTTGGGTGCCCTTATCCTTTTCCAAAGTCTATAGTACAAAACTAGAAACTAAAAAACTAATTATGTATTCTAATATTTTTTCATACAACATATTTAAATACTTCTTTTTTATGGAGTTTTTTTGTTCTATTTTTCTTTCCACATAGTTCATGTTGGGATCATGGTTTCATTTCATATTTTATAAACATAAGTATTTAGTCAAAGGAAATTCATTGGCTTATATATTCTATTGTGCTACTCCCTTCACTTGATTGTGCATGTGCACCTAAAGGGACTGTCTGCCCTGCATACTTATAAGCGGTATGTCAAATTTGGGGAACCAATTCGTGTACTGGAGGGAAATTGCGGTTTATTAGTATTTGTTTATATTTAATCTAACACGTTTCACTTTTGCAGATTTCTTATCTTGTTCATGAGGGTGCTTCCTGGAGTTCTGACTGAAATTGTGGGTTTTTGAAATTTAATAATGATTGCTTAATGTTGAATTTATTTTGATGTTTTCTGAGTTTTCAAGGTAGTCTTTGATTTCAGTTGTTTTTTTAATCAATCCACTCAGTTATTTTTGGAACCTACAGTGTATATAAGAAGTTCTCCCCTCTGCTTCTTTTTAACTTGAGTTGGAAGTAGACATGGATGAAAATGGCAATAGGGAAAATGGGAGACACAAGCAGGATCATTTGAGATCAATTCATGCTCAGGTAACAGTAATGGAAACATACGATTGCATTCAGTAATATGCTCTTCTCAAAATTTCTTATCTTTTACAGACAATGATTATTTTGAATTATGGTTTATGCTGTTTTACTTATTACTGATGGACTAAGTACCTCAAGTAAAAGTTGTCCAGTCCAGACCATCCTTCTTTGATGTCTTTTTTGGTACTCTTCTTTGGTGTTTCTGGTGATGATCTTTTTTTTAGTATCCATTGTGTACTTCATCCGATAAATTGAGTTTATAATCGGGTTCTGATAGCATTCATATACACCTTAACATCACCTTGCCCTCACGTTAGAGAAGCCTGAGTCAGAGCTCCTGTATGACCCACTTAGAAAGAGGCCACTGTACCAACTATAGCTTTGACATAATCCTGGGGACTCAGCCTACATGGAAATTAAATTGTATTCAACCTCATGACTTTGTCAAAAATAAATGATTTTTTTTACTTGTCTTCCATTCATTTCTTTTTATTGTACTTTAATACATACCTATAACACATATACGGACATACATATAAAGTACAAATGTGGAAATTAAATTGCAACATGTTGGCCTTGTAAAAAATTTGATTATTTTAATTTCTTTTTTTATTGTGTACTTTATAAACATCCTACACACATATATAGACTTGTATATAAAAGTACAGATATGGTTCTACTTGGGAGTTCATGGTACCACCTAAAACTAGGAGAAAATTATCAGTTTTCAAACACAAGCAATGCACACATATTGGACAGGACTATATGTTTAAATTATGAGTATAAACATTGCTGACATATTATTATTATTTTATAACTATCCTTTAGGCAAAATTAATAGATTGGTATATTTTGTTGACCCTTAGTGACACGTTTGTATATTTTCTTACTCCAGCGACAATTTGGTATATTATGTTGACTCTGGCAACAAATTAGCCTATACTTTGGCCGGAGCCAAAATTCCGGCTAAATTGAGTCATATGATCCTCACATGCGGCCCACGTGGTTGCCAACGTGGCGGTCATTAGAGTCATTAGGGTTTAAATTGGGGATTTTTGGTTTTTCTCCTGCCTAGCATTAAATTAGCTAGGGCAGCGGAAATTAGAGTTAGATTCTTTATTCTGAAGCTCTTGCTCAAGCTTAGGCTCAAGTATAAGTATGAAAGAAACAAACTAATAGCTCAATGGAAATGAGGATTCAAATTGGGGATTTTTTTCTTCTTTCAGCTACCCTGTCACCTAAGCCCGCTTAATCTACATCAGCTACATGTGAGAAGTCACATGACTCAATTTGGCTGGAATTTTAGCTCCGGCCAAAAAATATAGGTTAATTTGTCTCTATAGTCTACCTAATATACCAATTTGTCGCCGAATTAAGAAAATATACCAATGTGTCACTAAGAGTCAACAAAATATACCAATCTGGCAATTTTGCCCTATCCTATATGTGTGATTTTGCTAAAAGCTGGAATTGACACTGCCATCTTTTACGATATTCCACATTTTGTATTTTTTTCTTGTTCTCCTATTGGATTATTTTTTCTACCTTTTCATCATTTTGTTCACTGGACAAAGCTAGCATTTGAGGACTTTTCTTAACCACATATCTAATTGCAATTTGGATGCCCGTTAGCCTTGAAAGATGCAGATTATCATATTTAATTGGGAAAAATGCTTCCAGCCCCCAAAACTAATGAAAACAAGCTTCCCCCTCCCAAGACTTTTTCAACGCTCTCAAAACCCCCAAATTCGTAACAAATATGCACTGAGCCCCCAAAACACAAAGACCAAGAGTGTTAAACATTTGAAGACCATAATA
>BQKN01000126.1:220939-244316 GCA_022839385.1 Asparagus kiusianus | reverse complement strand
ATTTTTATAAACTTGTTTAAAACATCCCATTGGTTACTGAGATAGAAAGGGGTTTGCGGGTTTATATAGGAAGAGGAAGCAACAGCAAAAACCCCAAAGGAAAAGACCAAACAGCCTAAGAATCAGAAATCTGATTCTGTACCAAAAGAGCCGTTAGGATAAACGGCGGTCGACCGCGGGCAACAAAAACAACAGGAGAAACTCCAGAGAGTTCGACGGTCGACTGCGGCGGTCGACCCCGAGGAATTCAGCTTGACGGTCGACCGTGGCGGTCGACCGCGAAAGTTTCTACTGCCCACTATGGAAAAGAATCAGACGCGGTCGACCGTGGCGGTCGACCGTGAACTGATGTATGAAATTTTATAGTTTTGAACAGTTTTCTGATTTTAAAACACTGTTTAAAAATATCAAATAAATTCTAAAAAATATAAAACTTTGAGAAATGATTATAGACATGATAATAAACATGCTAAAATGACTGGTTTCCAAAAAGAACTTCCTAAATAAAAAATATCATTATTTTACAAAATACTCCAAAACATGAAAATGTAAACATGTGAATTTTGACATTTTAGCTAAACCATGTTTTAAAACTTTACATAATGATTATGTAGACTTAATAAAATATGTATATGATTATTGTTAAGTCCAAAACTAAGAATACAATATTTTTATAAATACAATAGAAAATGAAACATATGAGTATGTATATGACAATATATTTGTTTCATATCTAAGTAGTTAAACCAAATCACAATAATAAATATGAAATATGTAATTTCATATTTGTAAACATGAAAACCCAAAACCATGCATGTATATATATAACTATATATATACATAGAAACCAAATACGTGTGTGTATATGATATTGAACTTAAGGTACTTAACACACATAATATAAAACATAAACTAAGTTACCCAAGCTAGATCTTGATCTTCAATAAGCTCGACTAGGTACACTTACGGATGAAGCTTGAACTTGATCTTTAACTTTGAATTGCGTAGGCTTCACTCCATAATTCCGCCAACCTCCATTGAATATGATCATTGAGGCTCTATTCCATCCATCCTCTAACATATTGTTTGCCTAGAATAAATATAAAACACAAACACTAGACAAACAATATTAGATGTAAATTATTTATAAATCATCATCAAAACAAGAAGGCAAACAATGTTGACTAACACCGTCTTCCGAACTAACCCGACTCCAAGTCCGAACCCTCGAGGTGTCGACTCATACCGCCTTTCGTGTTGACCAGAGTGTGTCGACTCGTCCTGTCGTCTCGTTCGTTCATTCCTGTCGACTAACACTGCCTTTCGAACTGACTCGGCTCCGAGTTCGAACCCTCGAGGTGTCGACTCATACCGCCATTCGTGTCGACCAGAGAGTGTCAACTCATCATGTCGTCTCGTTCGTTCGTTAGTGTCGACTGAGAGTTGTCGTCCCGCCTTTTGTGCCGACTAGGAGTTGTCGTCTCGTATTTCTTGTCGACTAGGAGTTGTCATCTCGTCTTTTGTGTCGACTAAGAGTTGTCGTCTCGCCTAGTCGTGTCATCTGGTTGGTTGAGACGTCTACTCTTAGAGATCCAAGTTGGGACCAAACTTTCCTAATTTTTAAGTTACAGTTCTAGCAATCCCCCACATAACTTAAAACTTAAAATAATTTAGAAATAAGAGTAAAAGAAGAACTTTGAAAATAAGATTGCTGGTTCACTTATACTATGTAATAGGTGAAGGTACCTTTTGGTTTGAACCTTCACTTAGTGACAGTTGTATAGATCCGTGAGAGCTTGGTGGACTATGCTTTAAACCAGTCCCATTTGGCAGATTTCTATAGAATGCACACATAGTATAGTTTTGAAGAATTCTAAGAGGGTTACGCTATTATCGGCCTTGCGTAGGTATCTTTTATGTGTGTTACTAGGGAGCAGCCCTGATCCCATAGTCGCGACCTAACAACTACACACATGCAGGTAAATCCTAATAAGGATACAAGCAAGTAAGCATCATGCCTCATGGGTCTTGGATTCATTAAGAGTTAAACTCAAATTTTCACTTGCTTTTTATTAGCACTGATCATATAGGGATGAGAGCAAATAAATTCAGTACTCCTCACAATTAATCACTCGTCCAGTTTGTTTCTACCTATTGAACCTCTGCGAGGATGGGTTACCACTGTAGTGATTTCTCTTATGGGCTTAACCACACCCCCCTCGATGATTCTAGGATCACTGCCTTAGATAAGCCTTTAGTTAAGTGATCAACATGATTTTTCATCTTATATCTTAAGGATTTATGTCGCACTTTCAAGTGTCGATTCATTTTCACATTTGCATTCTCTTGATGACATTTGTCAATCACTGACCTGCAATCACAAATAATAGAGATAGCTGGTAATGATTTTTGTATTAATGGAATTTCATTTAGTAAATCTTTCAACCATTCAGCTTCTATACTAGAAGTATCAAGGGCTATCATTTCTGATTTCATTGTACTTCTAGACATTATAGTTTGTTTAGTAGATTTCCATGAAATAGCTCCTCCTCCCAAAAGGGACACAAGTCCAGTGGTGAATTTTACATCTACTGAGTCACTAATCCAATTGGCATCTAAGTAACCTTCTAGTACAGATGGATAACCTTTATAATGCAAAGCATAATTCATAGTTTCTTTTAGGTATCTCAGAATTCTTTCTAGAGCATCCCAATGACTCTTATTAGGATTTGATGTATATCTACTAAGTCTATTTACTGCATATGCAATATCAGGTCTAGTGTAGTTTGTTAGAAATCCTAATGATCCAATTATTTATGTATATTCTCTTTGTAATTGAGGGTAACCTGTATTTTTCTTTAGATGCACATTAGGATCATATGGAGTAGAAACAGGTTGACAATTTGGATCATAAAAGTTCTTGAGGATTTTCTCTATATAATGTGATTGTGACAGCACATATCCATTCTCATTCTTCAAGATTTTAGTGTTAAGAATTAGGTCAGTTTGACCTAAATATTTCATATTAAAATTTTATGATAAAAAGTATTTGATATCATTTATGGTTTGTATGTCAGAACCAAAAATAAGAATATCATCAACATATAAGCATAATATCACAATTTTATTATTATTATTATCTATTTTATGATATACACACTCATCTGTTTGATTAATTACAAATTCATAAGATAGTATAATTTCATCAAATTTCATGTGTCATTGCTTTGGAGCTTGTTTGAGACCATATAATGATCTAATAAGCCTACATATTTTCTTCTCTTGTTCAGAAGCAACAAATCCCTCGGGTTGATCTATATAAATTTCTTCGTCTAAGTCTCCATTTAAAAAAATGCAGTTTTAACATCCATTTGATGTATTATTAGTTTGTGAATGGATGCTAGAGTTATAAGGACTCTAATGGTAGTAATCCTAGCTACTGGAGAGTAGACATTAAACATACCAGACTTTGGGTATATCCTTTAGCTATTAGTCTCTCTTTATACTTATCTATTGTTCCATCAGGTCTGAGTTTCTTCTTAAATACCCATTTACATCCTATAAGTTTGCATCCTGGAGGAAGATCGGTGAGTTCTCAAGTATGGTTTTGAACTATAGATTGAATCTTTTTATTTATAACTTCCTTCCAAAATAGAGCATCTACTGATTTTATTGCATCTTCAAATGTAATTAGAGAATCTTCTACAAGTAATGCATAGAAGTCTTCATGGACTTTTTCTATTCTAGTTCTCTTACTTCTCATAGGTTCCTCTGGTTTTTCTAGTGGTCTGATTTGTCTAGAACTTGGTTCACCTTTTAGAAACAGGATTAGAACTAGGATTTGAGTTGCTAGAGTTAGGGTCTGTGTTGCTTACTCTGGTTTTGTAAGGAAAAATATTTTCTAAGTAATGTGCATCCCTAGCTTTAATAATGGTATTGTTGGCTATCTCATTAATGTCAAAGTTGATTATGAAAAATCTATTTGCATTACTATCAGAAGCATATCCAATAAAGAATACATCTACAGTTTTAGGGTCAATCTTCTTTCTCTTATTTTCAGGTATCTTAACTTTTACTAAGCACCCTCATACTTTCCGGTGATCTAAATTAGGGTTTCTATTCTTTCAAATTGTGTAAGGGGTTTTATCCGAATTTTTGAATAGAATTCTATTTAGTATATGGCAAGCAGTTATGAGGGCTTCTCTAGCACACCAGAATTAATTAACATTAAGTTTACCATATCCATTAATTAGTGTTCTATTCTTTCTCTCAGCTACTCCATTAGATTGAGGTGTATATGGAGCAGTTATTTCATGAATGATTTGTTAGACCCTAGAGGGGGGGTAATTAGGGTCTTATGCTAATCTATTCCGATTTTATGCTAATTAAATTATATTGATTAATTTGTTCTTGCAAGAGATATATGTGATAGATATGAGCAAGAATGTAAAAAATAATTATAAATTAAATATATGCTAAGCAAACTCAAACACACGATATGTTCACGGAGTTCGGCAACCACTTGACCTATGTCTCTGCTCCTAACCTCGAGGAGATCTCCACTATCGATACACCTGGTTTGGAAGCCGAAACTTCTCTACACACTCGATTTTCTAGTTAATCGACAACTTTATAAAACACTCAAAATGTACATACACAAACTACAACCTCAAGTGTCGGTCCTCACGTATCGCCTCCCTCAAGTGCTCGAGATTACTACCTCTCACTAGGCATTACAACTGACGCCACTCCTCTCGGTATCAACTACGTCCTCACCACACACTCCTCTCATTGTAAATGTGTATACAAAGTGAATCTCACAATAAAGCTCACAAATGCAATAGTTTGTTCTCTACAATTGATGAGAACACAATTAAGCTCACTCTCGCCCGATCACACACCACTACCCAATATATTGTATGAAGATATTATAAGCTCAAAAAAGGTGTGTGTGATAAAAGCGAATAATAAATTTACAACTCAATTAATATAGCTAAGATATGAATGTGAATAATGAATCAATAAGCTATATAAAAAAAAATAAGTTTAGAAAACTTCCCAATAAACAAGAAGAACTGTAGAATGATGATGAGGATGATATCCTCAATTGGAATTGAATGCCTCTTCTTCTTGTAAAAACTTCTCTTTTGAAACAAACCACAAACAAGCTTAAACACTTGTTAAACTCTTTATAAAACTCAATTTAAACAAAATTCTTGGTTTTTAGAATGATAGAGACAATGAGGTATTTATACCCACTCAAGACATCAGTCAAAACCCCATTGAAAAGATCAAAATACCCTTAGAACATTAGGTCAAAAACTAGTCGTTATAACTCAATGGTTAGATCTGTGGTCGATCGTGAAACATTGACGATCGACCGTAAAACAGTGAAAACAAGCAAACAAAACAGAAAAGCAGGCAGTCAACCGTGGCGGTCGACCACGAGAGAGCTGATGCTCGCTGGACTTGCTATGGTTGACCACCACGGTCGACCGCAAGTCTTTTAGAGGCTAATCTTGGTCTCTGAACTGCAGGTAGTTGACCGCCACGATTGACCGTAAACTGACATAGATATTATTCAGGTTTTTGAACCTGTTTTGCTGACTTTTGAAAGTATGTTAAAATAGCAAATGATATCCAAAAATAACAAAACTTTGGGGAAAGCTTAAAAACATGTAAGTGAACATGTTTCAAAAAGAAATTTTGGAAATACAATTTTTGTTTGTGAAAAATCACTGTTTTTGAAAAGTGTTCATAAAACCTGTTTTTCATGAAAACAAAAATTGAACTATGACTTATGAAATTGTGTTTACATGTCATGAATAGTTTATATATGTTTTATGAAGCATGAACGAGATGTAAACATGAAATAAAAAACTATTGTTACAATGTTTTGATAAAAATTATTTGTAGAAGAAAAATCAAACATGTGTTGTGTTTACATATTGAGCTTAAAATATAATTGATAATCACATTTTATTACAATTTTATATCCTTATTATCTATTTTATATGAATAAATATGTCACTAATAATTATTTTTATCTTTAAATGCAGGTTAATGAAGAATAAATTCCAAAAATCCCTAAAGATCCAAGTCCAAAAATCAAAATATCATATTTCACCCTTGTGACTTACTTGCACGTGAATGAAAGCTTCATGCATGCTTGCACGTGACCACATGCATGCTTGGCAAAGATCCTCTCTCATGAAGAAGCCCATGAAGATTAAGCCCAATATTACTTCAACAAAAACTAGAGCTCTTGGCATGTGTGGGTTTTTATTTTTGAAAATCATGAAGAAGCCTATGAAGATTAAGCCCAATATCACTTCAACAAAACTGGAGCTCTTGGTTTATTTTCGAAAATCATGAAGAAAGCCCATGAAGCAAATCAAGAAGTCCAATGGAAAATCAACAAGCAAAAGGTCCAAAAATCCAAGCCTAAAAGCTCAAAGGCTAAAAATGATTCCTTAGGGCTTAAGTCTTCATCCAAGGGCTCACATCCATTGATGTTTACTATAAATAGGGGTAGAGATTAAGGGGTTAGAGGTGTGAAAAATTTTGTAACTCCATTTCGAGAGGATGGTTACTCTTAATTGAGAAGACCTTTTAAATTTATAACTTTTGTTACAATTAATAAAAAAAATTTCTTCACTTTAAATATTCTTCTCTTTGTTGGATGATGATGATGGAGATGAAGAAAAGTTGGAAGGTTTGCTTTTCTTTTATTTTCTCTTTTATTTATTTTTAGTAATTTCTTTATTATTGCTTATTAGTTAGATTTACATTCATGTTTGTAGTGTAAATTTATTTTCTTGTATTTTTTATTTTATTTTACACCTTAATTTGTAGAGTAGATTTATTTTCTTACATTTAATTTTTATAATTTATTTTGTAGTTTAGATTTTAATTCTTTATAGTTAGATTTATTTCTTGTTCATAGTTTAGATTTTTTTTCTTTTTATTTTTGTAATTAGTTCTTTTTTTCTTACTTTTATTTCTTAAGATGTGAAATTAATTCTTGTAGTAATCTTAGAATTGTATGAAACTAGTCTAATTTCCTTTATGTTATGCAAATTATTCTCTTACACTTAAAATGATCATGTATACGATAATCAACTAGAGAACTAATTTATAGAAGAAAAATTTGATAATCTATGCTTATCTTGAGTGGTTTGATAGGTTATACTTATGAATTCTAGGATTACTATCTTGTTGTTGTTCTTATCATGATTTTTTATTTTGACTTAGATGATAATTTGATAGGTTATACTTTTCTTAAATGGTTTGATAGTCTATACTTAATAAATCTAAATTGAAATATAACAAAAAGAGAATAGTTTGTATTTAATAATTAAGATTAGCTAGTGCATTCAATTTTAGATTTCTCATATCTTTAATTGAACCATCCATCTTTTATTTTCTTGATTTTTCTCTTTCTTGCTTTTTATTCTATTCTTTGATTCTTTCTTCTCTTTGCTCAAATTCAATTCATTGTTACTTGCACATATTCAAAACAATCACTCTCACTCGTCATAACTTTCACACTTATTATTTAATTCTATTTTGTCACGCACACAACATAAGAATCAATTCTAATAATCTCTTAAAATCACCTTCCTCGTGGGATCGATAACTTTTTATACTATAACTTGATCAATTGTGCACTTGTAATTTTGGTACATAATTATGCCACATCAATAATCATACAATATATGTAAACAAACCTACTCTTATTCTTAGGTGATTGCGCACATAAGAACTTGAATCTTTAACTCTTGATATAAATATCTTTTCACCATGTGTTGATGTCCTGTAAAGGAAAACAAACCACACCCACTAGAAAATGAATTAGCTATAAATTATTTGGAAAATCATCATCAAAATCAAAGGGCCAACAATCTCCCCCTTTTTAATGATGGCAAATAATTTATGAAATGTAGATAAAAGAGATATGAATAAAGCATACATATGAATAAACCAACCAACATATAAACAAACCACATTTAAATTTCTCCCCCTTTGACAACATCAAAATGGGGAAAAGACATGAGCAACGCTCCCCCTGCATTCATGCACAGATTAGAAAATATATATATACGTTGACAAGGCTCCCCCTGTCAAAAAGCATAGGTGATAAGAAGATAAGCCACATGGATGACATACTTATGATCCAAGCATATAAGCATATAAGCACATAAATGTGATATCTAAACAACATCCAACTATTTCATTTAAAAAAAACATCCATAGAAAAAAATAAAAGACCACAAGAAGAAGGCATAGGTTACAATATACATCGATCAAATTCACAACCACCATCATATGATGTTTGTAGAAACACATAGGCTAGCATATATCACAAACACAAAATAATACATAGGTTTAGTTACACCAACAAAAGATCTCATATAGTTTTAAACAAGTGCAATAAAAGTTATTACAACTTAAGTTTTTCAATGAAACAAAAGAAAACACATCAACTTAAGTTCTTCAAAATATAAAAGTATGTCCTCAAGCATAAGAAACCACATCAATCGCCATCATCATCATCAGATCCTGAGTCTGAACCAGATTCTTCTTCAGAACCCTCTTCAGACCCAGAGTCAGAGCTGGGAGTAGGATCCTGAATCCCAAAGACTGACACTGAAGACTGAGGAGCATCCTCACATCCTTTTGAATGCTCGAGACCTGAGTCTCGAGGCGATCCAAACGATCAAAGACCTTGGAGGCAGAGATGGTAGCAGGTCTAGAATGAGGTTGGGAGCTGGAAGGTTGGGAAGATGAAGGTTCTACAAGAGCAGAGGATAGGGAATCAGAAAGTTGCATGCGAGAGAGAGAGAGAGCAATCCTATCAAAGAATTTTGTGTTTGGATCAACCTTGGGTTCACAAGAAAGGTCAACACCGAAGTGTTTAAGAATAAGAGTGATGAATGAGCCAAATGGGAGGAATTTTGAATGCTTTCATGCCATATTTTTCAGAAAAACATTTGCCCAATTCACTCTTATATTGACAAATATGGCATATACAGCATTCACCTTGTCCGGTGCAAAATGATCGAAGCTGCCAGTTTTTGGAATAAGATTATGAGCAACAATTCATACAATAATTTTACCGATGGGATTTAATGAATTGTTGTCCATAGGGTAAGTACAACCGGGCTTAAACAGAAGAGCGTTCACATCCGGATCGGTGTGATCGATGGACATGAGTTCAATATCACTTGACAGGATCTTAAGGATACCCGCAAGTTCACTAGCAGAAAAAGATATATAGACATTTTTAACAAAAGTTTTGATGGTCTGAAGACCATTAGCAGAAGTGGTGACTAATAAGTTCGCGTAAAAAAGATAAACAAGAAAGGGGTAATGCGAAACTTTACGTTTGTCATCCAAAGGATCGTGAAGACCAACATCAGCAAGCATCTTAGGAATATTATAATAGCTAGATCAGGATATTTTATAGCTCTACCGGATAGGATTTTTAACTTACAAAGATCCCTATATTTTTTGACTAGGGACTTATAAAGCAAAAAACCTTCATAATGAATGGCACTAGATGAAGATGCAACATCTTGTTTAGATTTCTTTCTAGGTGGCATGATATCAAGATAAGAGCAACAATAATAGACTTGAAGGAACAAACCCTAAAAAGAAACCCTAGAAAGAGAAAATGGAACCCTAAGACAGTGAATGAAAAGAAGAGATAGGAGGAAGGGTTACCAACTGAGAAGATGGAAAGAACTGACCGAAGGAGAGCCACAGGCGATTGCAAGGATAAGGGCAGCCGACCGTAAGGGGAAATAAATTTTGGGGAAAAATTAGAAACTATAGGAATGAATGGGGATCAGACTTATGTGAGGAAGAAGCCAAGGGCTGGGATCAACACTGAGCTGAGATCAAAGATGGCAAAAATTCGGGTTCAAAACAATTAACAAAATGAAACCCAAAACCCGATAAGAAAACTAAAAGAAAAAGCTGATTTTTCCTGTGCGATTGACTGTCATAATAGGCGCGGTCGACCACGACAATTATAGAGCCAAATCTATGAGAAAACATCACATTCGGTCGATCGTCATCGACCGTGACGATCGACCATGAGAAAATATGTATTAATGATTTGATAAAAGCTGAAATTCATGAAAGTTTTCATTTAGATCCTTATACAACTTTATTTTATAAGAATATGTATAGAATATTTTTAGTTTGTAATCCATAAAAATATTTTATTTTAAAACATTCTTTAAAAATTACCAAAATTGAAATTCAAAACCAAACATATATTACTCAAAAATATGAGATTAAGTATATTTTGGTACCCAAGTATTTTTGGTACCAATAAAATTTAGGACATGATCCCCATCATGTAAGTTCAAGGCCCTATTGAAATAAAACTTGATTTTGGATCAAGCTTAATTTTGGGTTTATGATGGAATTATTCTAAGTTTGACCAAACCCAAAATTAGGTCCAAACTCTAGAGGTTTTCTAGAAACACTCTAGAAGGTTGATCACCTCTTTAAAGTGTTCTAGAGAAATCTTTAAGCTAAATATCTAGATAATAGTATAGAAATATCTAGAAAATTTGTGATAAAAATATTTAGATATTATATAGAAATTTCTAGAGATTAGAAGAATCTAGATCCTTTGTAACATATCTTTGGGAGGCTATAAATACCTCCTCACCTCTCTCATTTGTAAGCAAGAAGAAAAAGTTGAACAAGTGAATAAAGCAAGTTTAAATAAAGAGTCTTCCTCTTCATAAGTTCTCTACATTTCTCTAAAAGTTTTTCAAGTGTTCTCCAAGTGTTCTTCATATTCTTCTTCATACTTAGAGGTCTATTCTCTTAGTTTCTTTCGGGTTTCTCGGGTATTACGGTCTTGGGCTAGTGCTAAGCACTATCGGTGTTATCTTTACATGGTATCAGAGCCATTCTAATCTTGTGATCTTCAAGATCGGGGTTTAAAGAGAGCTCGGGTTTACTCTAAGTATGGAATCAATGGGTCGTGTCGTTGGATTGGGAATGGAGATCTTAAACCAATCTAACTACCGGTTATGGAAGTCATGTATGGAGTCATACTTGGTTAGTGAGGACTTATGGGATGTCGTCGGCGGTAGCAGCACAACACCACCAAGGGGAGATGCTGCAACAGCGGAAGCGACAAAGGAGTGGACATGGAAGAATGTCAAGGCGGAGTTTGCTTTGAAGAGGTCAATATCTTCAGGACTATTTGAGCATGTCTCAAGATGTACATCCGCAAGTGCTATTTGGCAGGCACTAGATCAATTGTTCAACAAGAAGAACGAGGCTTGTCTACAACTGTTAGAGAACGAGTTGGCGAATGCGAAGCAGGCGGGGTCTTCAATCTCAGAGTGTTTCATCAAGATAAAAAATCTTTGCTTTGAGATTAATACTCTTAATCCGGAGGAGTCGATTTCGGAAGCACGGTTGAAGCGGTCTATTATTCGTGGTCTATGACCCGAATATACACCGTTTGTTACTTCAGTTCAAGGATGGGCTACACAACCTTCCTTGGAAGAGTTTGAAAATCTACTAGCTTCGCAAGAATCACTAGCCATGCAAATGGCGGGAGTTAAAGTCCATGATGACTCGGGGAGTGCTTTTATAGTGGGGAGACAATAAAGCTTCAGAGCCAAACCCAAAAATGGTAATGTGAAGAATAATGATGGACGAGAAGGATCTTCTACGGGAGACAAGAAGCGATTCAAGTGTTATCGGTGTGGAAAACTTGGGCATTTCAAAAAGGATTGTCGAGTCAAGCTGAAAGAAACAAATATGGCGGAATCAAAGGGTCATACTAAAGACGAAGAATGGGGAAAATGTTTCACGGTGGAGGCTGCATCTTCAGGTACATCCACAGCTAAAAAATCTTGGAAATGATTAGATTGTGGATTCTGGTTGTAGCCATCATATTACCGGAGACGAGAAGTTATTTTCTAGTCTTCAGCGTCATGACGGGAAAGAAGCCATCATTACTGCGGATAATTCAATCCACCGTGTTGAGAAGGAAGGGACAATCGTTATTGAAGGAGATGATGGAAGCCCAATCACTCTCAAGAACGTATATCATGTTCCTGGAGTAAGGAAGAATCTTCTCTCTGTGGTGAATGCGGTTGACTCAGGTAACTACGTTTTATTTGGCCCAAGAGACGTTAAATTCTTAAAGAATATTAAAGAATTAAAAGTGGACGTGGTTCACACCGGAGCACGGGTTAAGGATTTATATGTTTTATCGGCCTCAAATTCTTATGTTAAGAAGATGAGTACGAATGATAATGCCTTTATATGGCATGCTAGGCTTGGTCATATAAATATGACTAAGCTAAAGGTTATGGTGAATAAGGATTTGGTTAACGGGCTCCCAAAGTTGAAGATTCATGATGAAGGAAAGCTTTGTGAAGGCTGTCAATATGGAAAGTCACATAGGCTTCCATTTGACAACTCCACTTCACGATGCAGCGCTCCGTTGGAGAGGGTCCATAGTGATTTGATGGGTCCAACGAGAACATCCTCCTATTCTGGGTTTCGATACATGTTACTATTTGCTGATGACTTCTCACGGTACACTTGGGTATACTTTGTGAAGGAAAAATCAGAAGTATTCTCCAAGTTTCAAGAATTCAAGGTTACCGTGGAGGGAGAATTAGGTCAGAAGATCAAGACCTTAAGGACGGATAATGGAGGGGAGTTCATGTCAAAGGAGTTTCTCTTTTTTTGCTAAAAACATGGTATCAAGAGAGAATTTACATGTCCGTATACACCTCAGCAAAATGGAGTAGCGGAAAGGAAGATAAGACATCTAAGCGAGACGTGTAGAAGCTGGTTACATGACAAAAATTTGCCAAAGGCCTTATGGGCGGAAGGCATGAGATGTGAGCATATGTCATCAACCGGATGCCACTTAGTCCGAACAATATGAAGTCTCCTTATGAGATGGTTCATGGGAAGAAGCCAACGGTGAAACATATCAGGATATTTGGATCAATCTGCTACGTCCACGTGTTTGACTCTCAAAGAACCAAGTTGGAGGCAAAGGCAAAGAAATGCATCTTTGTCGGCTATGATGAACAAAGGAAGGGCTGGAGATGTATGGATCCAGAGACACACAGGTACACCGTGTCTCGTGATGTTGTCTTTGATGAAGTTTCCTCATTTTATGGGCCACCTCAAGTCTTGGTCGAACAAGAAGGTGGGGGGTTCCTCCAAGATCGATGAACCAGTTGTTCAAATGCCAAGTGAAAGCGAAAATCTTGAAGAAGAGACGCAAGGAGAAAGGGGGAGCACTGATCAAGAGGAAGATGAGGAAGAAGATCGTAGTTCCATGGCTAATTAACGGCCAAAAAGGAACATTGTTAAGCCTGCTCGGTTCAGAGATGAAAGCTTTGTCTCTACTTACTTATGCTACTTTGCAGCTCCATTAGATGAAGAGGAGCCATCATCGTATGATGAAGCAAAAGGAGTTCAAGAGTGGGAGGGCGCAATGAAGGAGGAAAAGAATGCTCTCATGAAGAACAAAACTTGGGATTTGGTTCCAAAACCCAAGGATGTCCAACCCGTTTCTTGTAAATGGGTGTACCGAATTAAGCAAAAAATGGATGGGAGCATTGATAGATTTAAGGCAAGGTTGGTTGCTCAAGGGTTCTCTCAAAAATATGGAGAAGATTATGATGAAACTTTCAGTCCAGTGGCAAAGATGACTACGTTACGCTCACTTTTATCTTTATCTGCAAGCTTTGGTTGGAAGTTATGGCAACTAGATGTGAAAAATGCTTTTCTATACGGAGAGCTTGATAAGGAAATCTTCATGGAACAACTGCTTGGTTTCAAGTCACGAGAGCATCCTGATTATGTCTGCAAGCTTAAAAAGGCTTTGTACGGGTTAAAACAAGCTCCTCGAGCTTGGTATGGAAAGCTTGCTCAATTCCTTCAGTTTTGCGGGTATGTGCCATCAAATTCTGATCCGAGTCTATTCTTCAAGAAGAATGGAGGAGTCCACGTGGTGGTTCTTCTTTATGTGGATGATATGATCATCACCGGGAATGATGATGCTGAAATTGCTCATCTACAAGAGGATATATCGGTGAGGTTTGAGATGAAGAAGTTGGGTAAGTTGAACAATTTTCTTGGTTTGGAGGTTCGAAGCGAAGATAACGTTGTAGATATTTTCACCAAGTCACTACCAAAGGGCCAATTTGAGTTACTTCGCTCGAAGCTCGGGATGGTTGACAAAATCAAGTTTAAGGGGGAGTATTAAAATTAAACTTGATTTTGGATCAAGCTTAATTTTGCGTTTATGATGGAATTATTCTAAGTTTGACCAAACCCAAAATTAGGTCCAAACTCTAGAGGTTTTCTAGAAACACTCTAGAAGGTTGATCACCTCCTTAAAGTGTTCTAGAGAAATCTTTAAGCTAATTATCTAGATAATAGTATAGAAACTTCTAGAAAATTTGTGATAAAAATATTTAGATGTTATGTAGAAATTTCTAGAGATTAGAAGAATCTAGATCCTTTGTAACATATCTTTGGGAGGCTATAAATACCTCCTCACCTCTCTCATTTGTAAGCAAGAAGAAAAAGTTGAACAAGTGAATAAAGCAAGTTCAAATAAAGAGTCTTCCTCTTCATAAGTTCTCTACATTTCTCTAAAAGTTTTTCAAGTGTTCTCTAAGTGTTCTTCATATTCTTCTTCATACTTAGAGGTCTATTCTCTTTGTTTCTTTCGGGTTTCTCGGGTATTACGGTCTTGGGCTAGTGCTAAGCATTATCGGTGTTATCTTTATAGGCCCTAGGGTTATGAACCCATTTGGGCGTATTTTGTGCATGAATACAGTCAAAACAAAAATCATAAACATGACCCACACGATTGTAATTTGTGCAATATAGGGGTATGAATAGTTTGCGTTGACCAAAATGTTGTGCACATAGCTCATTTGCAAAAATAGATTTTTTTTGTAATTTTTTTTGCGAACGAGAATTTTTTTTCAAATCGAAACAAAACTTGATCAAATGATCAAAACGATAACAAAATTCACATTTATACACATGAGCATGTTTATGATTGTCACTATGTGTGTGTACGTGTGTATAAGATGAAGAAGCTTGATGGGATGCATAATCGTGAATAGGCTTGTTAAGCTTTTGTGCATTATAACAAAATTTAGCTAAGTGGCCATTATGATCGCAAATAGAATATTTATAAATTTTGTTATACATGTGTGCATAGTATGTAGGATTCTTGAGTGAATTAATATGAGACTTTGCACACAAGTCCATAAGTTTTTTTATTTGCAATACATGTGTGCAATAAATGTGCAAGCTCATCAAAAGTAAAATTATTATGGTTGTCGAGCTCGCGTACCTCACTAGGATTATCTCCTAGTGGTTGCAAACATGAAGATGAAGCTCCTTTAGAACTTGAAGCGGAATTTTCCAACTCTTGTCGGATAGTCTCCAAGTCCCCTTGATGTGCTTCCAATAATTTCCATGGCATATAAGCACTAGCAAAGGAATCAAGTTTGTCAGCAAATGATAAGCCAAAGGCATTAACTAAAAATTCTAACAAAGACTTGTTCATGGCAAATAATCTATTATCATTACTACTCCACTTGGATTTCTCCGCAGTGGGTATAACATAGACACAATCGATAATTTCCCAAATATCAATATTATTAGATTTAGCAAATAGCTTAAATCTAATACGCCATTGTGCATAGGGGAAACTTCTGATTCTAGGAGCAATATTAATTGCATAACTGAGACTAGGTGCACCGTGCATGTCCATGATATGTGTAAGCAAGAGACTAATAAGATCAAAACTAGATTAGCAAGAAAAAATAACTTGGATCTTTAACTCAAGGCGATTAAATATCAAATCAAAGAGCACCAAGCTCTGATACCAATTGTTAGACCCTAGAGGGGGGGGGGTGATTAGGGTCTTATACTAATCTAATTCTGATTTTATGCCAATTAAATTATATTGATTAATTTATTCTTGCAAGAGATATATGAGATATATATGAACAAGAATGTAAAAAATAATTACAAATTAAATATACGCTAAGCAAATTCAAATACACGATATGTTCGCGGAGTTCGGTCAACCACTTGACCTACGTCTCCGCTCCTCACCTCGAGTAGATCTCCACTATCGACACACCCGGTTTGGAATCCGGAACTTCTATACACACTCAGTTTTCTAGTTAACCGACAACTCTACAAAATACTCACAATGTACATACACAAACTACAACCTCAAGTGTTGGTCCTCACGTATCGCCTCCCTCAAGTGCTCGGGATTACTACCTCTCACAAGGATTTACAACCAACGTCACTCCTCTCGGTATCGACTACATCCTCACCACATACTCCTCTCGGTGTAAATGTGTATACAAAGTGAATCTCACAATAAAGCTCACAAATGCAATAGTTCGTTCTCTACAATTGATGAGAACATAATTAAGCTCACTCTCGCCCAATTACACACCACTACCCAATATATTGTATGAAGATATTATAAGCTCAGCAAAGGTGTGTGTGATAAAAGCGAATAATAAATTTACAACTCAATTAATATAGCTAAGATATGAATGTGAATAATGAATCAATAAGCTATATAAAAAAATGAGTTTAGAAAACTTCTCAATAAACAAGAAGGACTGTAGAATGATGATGAGGATGATATCCTCAATTGGAATTGAATGCGTCTTCTTGTTGTAAAAGCTCCTCTTTTGAAACAAACCACAAACAAATTTAAACACTTGTTAAACTCTTTATAAAACTCAATTTAAACAAAATTCTTGGTTTTTAGAATGATAGAGGCAATGGGGTATTTATACCCACTTAAGACATTAGCCAAACCCCCATTGAAAAGACCAAAATACCCTTAGAACATCAGGTCAAAACTAACCGTTATAACTCAATGGTTAGATCAGCGGTCGACCGTGAAACATTAGCGGTCGACCGCGAAACAGTGAAAACAAGCAAACAGAACAGGAAAGCAGGCGGTCAACCGTGGCGGTCGCCCGCGAGAGAGCTGATGCTCTCTGGAGTTGCTGCGGTCGACCACCACGGTCGACCGCAAGTCTTTCAGAGGCCAATCTTGATCTCTGGACTGCAGGCGATCGACCGTCACGGTCGACCGCAAACTGACATAGATATTATTCAGGTTTTGAACCTGTTATGCTGACTTTTGAAAAGATGTTAAAATAGCAAATGATATCCAAAAAAAAACGAAACTTTGGGGAAAGCTTAAAAACATGTAAGTGAGCAATGTTTCAAAAAGAAATTTTGGAAATATAATTTTCGTTTGTGATCAAAATCACTGTTTTTAAAAAGTGCTCATAAAACATGTTTTTCATGAAAACAAAAATTGAGCTATGACTTATGAAATTATGTTTACATTTCATGAATACTTTATATATGTTTTATGAAGCATGAAAGAGATGTAAACATGAAACAAAAAATTATTGTTACAATGTTTTGATAAAAATCATTTGTAGGAGAAAAATCAAACATGTGTTGTGTTTACATATTGAGCTTAAAACATATTCATACAATATATGTAAACAAACCTACTCTTATACTTAGGTGATTGAGCACACACAAGATCTTGAATCTTTAACTCTTGATATAAATATATTTTCACCATGTGTTGATGTCCTGTAAAGGAAAAGAAACCACACCCACTAGAAAATGAATTAGCTATAAATTGGTTGGCAAATCATCATCAAAACCAAAGGGCCAACATGATTCCATTCTCTTCACAGAATTATTTTAGTTCATTAGAAGTGTATTCACCACCTCAATCTGATCTTAGTATTTTAATTTTTCTATCCAATTGATTTTCAACTTTTGTTTTATATATTTTGAATTTGTTTATCACTTCATCTTTGGTCTTAATTAAGTAGAGATAACAATATTTAGAACAATCGTCTATGAAAATTATGAAATATTTGTTACCTCCTCTAGATGTTCTTCCAAAATCACAGACATCACTAGTGATGAGTTCTAATATCTCAGAATCTCTATTAATAGTTTTAAAGGGTTTCTTAGGAAGTTTAGCTTCTACACATATTTCACATTTTTTATTATCTTTTATATTAAGCTTTGGAATTATATTAAGATGCATTAATCTTTTAATTGAATTATAATTGACATGTCATAATCTTTGATGCCAAGTGATACAAGGTTTAATATTCAATGTCATTAGAGATGCAGGAGTAAAGTTCTCAACATTCAATTTAAAAAGACCATCACATAAAAATCATTTTCTAATAAAATTTAATCCATTAGTTATTAAAACTTTATTTGATTCAAAAACAAGTTTGTAACCTTGTTGCACTAACAAAGATCCACTAATCAAATTTCTCCTAATGTCTGGTACATGGTGGGCATCCTGCAGGATCAAAGTTTTATCCAAAGTCAGTTTTAGGCTGATCCGACCTATTCCAGATATAGGAGCCATATTATTATTACCCATTGTCATAATTTCTCTACTTGAGATTTGATAAGTGGAAAACAGAGATTGATTAGAGCAAACGTGAATATTAACTCCAGTGTCAATCCACCAATCATTTGCTTGTAAGGTCATGTTTACTTCAGGGGTGAAGAGAACATACCTGAAAGCAGTCTCAGCTGAACTGGAAGTCATCATGTTTACTTGTGACTTATTAGATGGATGTGCTCCCTTCCTAGACTTAGGTGGTTCTGTCTTCTTGTAAAAGTAGTCCTTAGCAAGATGGTTGGTTTGTCCATAAACAAAGCAAGCTCGACGTTCAGCTCCTTCCTTCTTTTGAAAGTCGACAGAGTTCTTATTTTTTTAAAAGGATTTCTTCTTGAATGTTTTAGTTTGATTTTGGTGGAATAGACGTTTCTTGTGTTTGGGAAAGGGTTTGGATTCAACATTGTTTACTTTGGGTTTGGATTTTGACACATTTTTCTCCATGAGTCTATGTTGCTCTTCGATGCTAATGGCATTCAACACTTGTTCAAGGGTAAGATCTCCTTCGGTATGGTTAAGGTTTTTAGCAAAATCTGACCAGGACTCAGGAAGTTTGTCTATAAGACATGCTATCTGAAACGTTTCATCTAAGATAGATCCATTCATTTTCAGTTGATGAACTATATGTTCTAATTCATGAATCTGCTCATTCATTGATTTAGAATCTACCTTTTTAAATTTGTTAAAATCAGAGGCTTTAAATCTTTTAATTCCCGTATCATCTAAATCATACTTTTCTCTAGTGTTTCCCACAGAACTTTAGCATTAGTGATAAAATAATATATGTCATATAATCTATCAGATAAGGCTCCTAAGATTCTGTGAAGGCAATGATATTCTATCTCTTAATGTGTTCTCGAGATAGGAATGGAATCTATGGAGGAAGATTGCTAGTGATTGGTCTCGATGAAGATTGGTTGTCGGGTTAAATTGCAGTTATTAGATTTAGAGTTGTTAACCAAAGTCTTATTTGGTTTTACCAACGATGAATATTGTTCCCATCAAACTTCTCTGGTTTGGCCGACAGGATTTCACTTGTAGCCATGATCTGATGATGAATAAATGATTTTGTTATTATGATGCAGCATACATAATTTAGATGCTCCATCAACAGAAACATCAAGTAGCACAACAAGTCGGTTTTATGACATGTAAACAGTATTATCATAAGAAATATAATACGAAATAGAATATTCAACATGATTTTATTCTAAACAGCTCAATTAGATTATTGGAATGTTGAGAAAAATAGATGCTGTTTAGACTGAATTTAATAATAAAATCAGAACAGTTGATAAAAATCAGATAATAGCGGATTAATATTATAACTCAGAAATGAAATTTATTCAAAAAAAATAAAGTTTAGAAATACAGTCCGATGATCGAAGCATATACTAAGCATTATTCTAAGAATCTAATTGACCCCACTCGTACAGGGCTTCGTGGCAATGGGTCTTGAAGATACGATGACCCTCGGTAAGATGACCTCCTTCTCATCGGCACGAGCTTCAAGAAGGCTTTGCGAACTCTTCAAAACTTTTAGGGAACCAACAAAGGAGTAATAACATGAAGTTCTAAGTCGAAAAGAGAAGAATAAGAGAGAAGAACTGTTGTGTTTGCACTGTATCTTAACCCTCTCGCCTATAGGTCCTTTTATAGAGTTAAAGCCGTCATTTAGATCCACCTTTTTCGTCCTTTAGATCCACCATTCTCTCCCTATTAATTAGCCATTTGCATTCATCCAGCTACTCGTTTAGATCCTTAATTCCTGCCCATAATTCTCGCCCATAATTCTCGCCTATTAATGCTAGTCGTTTTCTGTCATTTAGATCCGCCATTGTCGCTTTTTAGTTCCATCATTATTTCTCATTAATGCTAGTCGTACGTTGATCATGTTTTAATTATTCCAATAGGAATTCAAAGTGTAGCAGGTTAGGGCCGAGTGTGCGTGCGCCTCCTGAACTGACCCGACCCTGAGTTTGGGTCCTCGAGATGTTGTCTCATCCCGTCGTCTAGTTCGTTCGTCATGTAGACTAACACCGCCTTTCATGTCGACTAGAAGGTGTCGTCTCGTTCGTTCGGTCATGAAGACTAACACCGCCTTTCGTGTCGACTAGAAGGTGTCGTCTCGTCTTGTTTTCTCGTTCGTGTCGACTAACACTACCTTCCGAACTGACCCGACTCCGAGTTTGAACCCTCGAGGTGTCGACTCATACCACCTTTCGTGTCGACCAGAGGGTGTTGACTCGTCATGTCGCCTCGTTTGTTAGTTCGTGTCGACTAACACCGCCTTCCGAACTGACCCGACTCCTAGTCCAAACCCTCAAGGTGTCGACTTATACTGCCTTTCATGTCGACTAGAGGGTGTCGACTCGTCCTGTCGTCTCGTTCGTTCGTTGGTGTCGACTAAGAGTTATCGTCCTGCTTTTCGTGTCGACTAGGAGTTGTCGTCTCGCCTTTTGTATCGACTAAGAGTTGTCGTCTCGCCTAGCCGTGTCGTCTGGTTGGTTGAGACGTTTACTCTTAGAGATCCAATTTGAGACCAAACTTTCCGAAGTTTTAAGTTACAATTCCAACAATAGGTACTGATTGGAGAGATAGAAGAAGCCTAGACCGTAGAATTGTATCCTAATCGGTGTCCGCACCTTTTTTTTTTGGCAAAGGGTGTCCAAACTAATGAAACTAATGCTTAAAACGGTTTTGGATCTTATTGAAACGGGTCAATCAGAAATCCTAATCCTACTCACCCACAGAAACCCGACCTTTGCTTCTTTATCAAGCAAGCCCTAATCCGATTATTGCAACTTCCTTTAAATAGACCTCGCCTCCCATCCCCTCTCTCTCTCTCTCTCACCAAACAAACCACATCGATGGGAACCGACCCAAGCTCGTCAATGGACATCGACCTAAACTCCGCCGCCGCTGCTCCGGCCGCCGCGAAGCGCAAAACCTCCGGCCGCCGGAAGATCGAGATACGCAAGATCGAGAACAAGAACGCCCTCAAGGTCACCTTCTCGAAGCGCCGCCAGGGCCTCTTCAAGAAGGCGTCGGAGATCAGCCTCCTCTGTGGGGCCCAGATCGCGGTCATCACCTTCTCTCCGGCGGGAAAACCCTATTCTTTTGGCAGCCCGTCTGTTGAAACGGTCCTCGATCGCTTCTTGAACCGCTTCCGCTCGCCTCGGCCTCCTCTGTCACTGCTGCCGCCGCCGTCGAGGGAGCGGGGAGGAGCGGCGTCGGCGTCGAAGGACGGGGAGAGGGAGGAGGAGAGTTATTGGTGGGAGAAGAAGGGGATTGAGGAGATGGGCCTTGACGAGCTGATGAGTTTTCGTAAGAATCTCGTTGCGTTTCGCAAGTTGATGGCTGACAAGTGGGGGATCAAATGTTGAATCTTGTTAGGGTTTAGGGTTTCTTCTCAAAGTTGGTGCATGCGTAACTCTCCCATGCTTTGTTTTGTGATTTCTCTACTTTTTTGCTAGCAAGTATTATTCCTGGAAAAGCGATTGCATTATTTCCCCCTCTTTTTGTGGGAATTTCATTCTAGATCGATGGCCAAGAAAAAGAAAACCTCACTTTTTCTCATAATTGGACTCGTTCTTTTGGGCGCATGAATAATTTCTTATTGATTAATTATATTTCGTTAATTGCGAGTGCACCCCATATATTATTTGGTTAGCTGTTTATTATTTCCATATTTCTTTTTCTAGCACTTAGATCCTCTATTTTGAACATTACGTTATGTTATTTATACCTGTCACATGAGCGTCATCAGTGGTGGAGCCACAACTGGCAAGGGGTTAAAAATAATAATTAAACGCCACAACATGTAAATTCTTTTTGCACAATATTTATTAGCATATAAAGACCATTAGATACATGTAGAGGTGGAATTTAAGGTGCAACGAGTTCATAAGAGGGAACAGAGAAGAAAAAAAAGTAGAAGGCAAAAATTTACTAGGTTATAAAAATAAAATCATGAGGCCGGGTTAAAGCGTGACAAAGGAAAGCGCCATTTTCAAACTATAAATCCCATTAAATAATAGTCGTTTTCTTACGAGGGAGAGCATAGAACTCACATCCACTATTCCGAGAAAACTTACGACAAAACATTGCAAGATCGCAATCTATTTTGTGGAAATGTATAACATGTCTAAATGCAACTTGATTGTTTATATTGGCAAAGAAGAAGAAATATATATACTCACAAAAAAATCACCTCGCTTGAATGCATCACAAATAAATTGCTATCTACTACATGATATTGATAAATGATAAAGCCTAGAGAAAGAACACGTAAATTAAAGCCTAGACAAAGAACACGTTGTTGAGCCCACAATTTCCCCTACAAACAATTGCAAAAACTAATTTACAGCGTCTCAAAGACCTCTAGTTGTTTTCTTCCACTCCTAGAGTAGAACTCCCCTTTTTCTCATACTACAAGCAAATACTAACCCATCATACACTTGAGAACAAAGCAGAGGCAAGATATATAGGAGGGAACATAAACGATATTCTAGAAATCGAGGAATACGGTAGATCTTAAACGAGATATTTAGATATTAGTACCTCTAATGTTCAATAATTTCATATTAGTCCCTTGCAATTTGCTCATAGCTCCCTTAAAATCCTAATGGATCTTGCAATTCCGTCCCACAATAACCAAAATACACTCAGCTGATGCTTTTTTTTCACAACAATAAGGGTTTTGAGGGGGGAAGCATATATTGAGGGGTATTTTGGTCATTGAAGGACCAAATTGCAAGACCCCTTAGGATTTGAGAGGCTAATATGTAAATCTTGAAGATTTGAAGGACTCATATATATATATATATATATATATCTACCGTATTCCTC
>BQKN01000126.1:189802-210939 GCA_022839385.1 Asparagus kiusianus | reverse complement strand
GGTATGTTGGGTGGTCGAGTTTCAGGCGTTGGGAACTTCTATATCAATATGGAATCCACCCTCTTTATAGAGTATATCCCCTTGAGTTGACTAGCAGTCTGGTTGCGGGAACCTGATCAGCTACTCGTGAGAGTAGAAGCAAACCAGAAGTTAAAGTCTGGTCGTGGATCAAGGATTAGAGGTAGGTGAACTGGTTAACAGATCAATCTCCAGTACACTTACGGATATTTCGGTGGAGGGGTATATTCGTCAGATCACTTCAGGACTAGGGCTTGCATAAGCGTTTATCTAATTTCTAGAGTGCATCAAATGCTCTATAGTGGAGTCAGCGTTTGTTAACTCAGTTAGTAAGTTCGTCGGTCTTGACGTAGATGCTCACTGACTGTAGTTGGAGCTGGAAATAGAAGACCCTAGGTGTCCCACCTCTAGGTCACAAATGATTTATTCACATTAGTTTATTTGATGAACAAATATATAAGGTTTGTATTAATTGGATTGGATCCAGTAGGAAATATAAACTGGGGTTATTTTTTTGAGTCTTGGATACATCCGTGTTGATTATTGGGTTGGACCCAATAATGGTATACAGGAATGGATAAGGCACCTTATCACATAGATATTAAATAATATTTAATATTATTCAATTAGTGATAAGGGAGGTTGTTTAGGATATGGTTTGTTTCAAACTAGGAATCCTAACCAACATTAAATTTGGAGCCTTTCTGTTTTGGATCGAACTCTGAAATGGAGTTCTAATCTGGAAAATCCCTGATAGGATAAGACTAAATAATACCAGATGAGGCAATTGAAAATTTGTATAAAAGCCTTGGGTACCCCAACTACAAAGACCAAGATGACTGGGAGTCCCACAACTCATTGTGAAGGAGATCGTGATCATAGAAGTGAAGGCATTGCGGCGGCAATCGATCATTCTTTGGTTTTTTTTCTTCTTCTTACAGATTCATCTTCATCAAAGAGTTTGAAGATTTGTTTCCCAAATCAGAGTGGGAAACAAGGTATATGATCTAAACTATTATTTTAAGTTTTTATCTTAAATTGTTTATAGTTCTTTTGCATAGACTAAGGACAAGTGAAGGACTATTGATATGGATAACAAGTAGGTAGCTAGTATTAAAATAATAGTTTTCACTAGATCTTATCCTTGGGGTAGCCATGGCTGAACATGTAGCTTTTGTTAACTATATTAAATAATAGTTTTCACTGGATCACATCCTTGGGGTAGCCATGGCCGAACCATGTAGCTTCATTAACTATATTAAAAACATATAAAGATGAGGTTCGGGAAATCATGTTTCACAACATTGGTATCAGAGCCCAGGTCTAATACTAGCTACTTGTTATATCTTTTTAGTCAATTATTTCAAGTAGATAATCTCTTTACGTCATTAATTCAATTTAATATTCTATATCAAAGATAACGTGAGCACTGGATTCATGTTTTGATATTAGATTAATATTGTTTTGAATGGATATGATGTTTTTTGGATTATTTACAGAGTTGAAATAATTTAATCCGCTGTAATTTAGAACTATATGTACTGTGCTAACCCTTGTTTTTGCAGCACATTGCCCTTTTCTCCTATGGTTCTTTGCTATGTGTGTTGTTGCTCAGAAAATTGTATGTATATATCTGCCTGTGACGAATGTGTTGTAGTTATAGGGCACTACATGGTTTCCTGGCAATGGGCATGAAGTGGTTTCCTAGTTTTTTTATTCGTAGATCGTTTATACGCCTCCTAGGATATAGAGAGGCATAGTTTTGATGTATATTAGATTCATAGATGTACCTTATGGTGGCTATCCATGGAGTTCCATACAAAGAGCAATCAATCAACACATGGTGGAAGAACAGGTTCAAGGAGAAAAGAAGCAAGTAAGATTGACTAGCAACCATGGGAGAAAAAGGGCCAGTGTGTTCCTTGTTTTTTGTTTTTGTTTTGTGTGATTGCTTAGATGTTTTTCTTTCTTGATTTTATGCATTGATTTTCATCTAGATATGCATTAAAAGATAAAATCCTAAATAAATTTAAAATATCAAGTAGGAGAAGGGACTAGTTAGCCCTGCGGTCTTCCATCATCGATCCTTTGTTAGATGAGGATAAAATGCATCTATGCCGGTCGCTTTAGACGGCAGTCCCTAAAGGAATGTATTTTATTCTCATTGTTTTCAGGAAGATTATCTAAAGATAGGATGGATGAGACATATTAGAGAGGTGAGACCACCTACAGTAGCTCCCTACTTGAAATGGTTATCATTCATACTAGATGATGGAATAATACTTGACTAAATGTTTGTTTGAATGTCTCCTACAGAGCATTGATAAACTTTTAGAGACCGAAGTAGATCAGTAGTTGTAATTATACAACGGTTACCAACCTATAATAGTAAAGTAGTATTTGTCCTTCCTAAAGAAGGGATGTTACATTATTATTATATACTGATGCATTAGAATCATATCATTTTATTGGATTTTTTATGATTAGACGATTCTATATGCTTTTAAGTCTGATTTGTTTTATATTTAATTTTCAGCATGTCTTCGTCTTCATTCAATCATTTGTCTGCTATATTGAATCAAAATAAACTCAACGGTCAAAACTACGTAGACTGGAAGAGAAACATAGACATAGTGCTAACCACTGAAGAATACAAATATGTCCTTACCACACCCAAACCACAAGAACCTGATTCTGAGGCAACTCAGGAAGTAAAGGATAACCATGAAAAGTGGGTCAAAGCGAATGACATGGCAAAGTGTTATATCTTGGCCAGCATGACAAACGTTTTACAGCACCAGCATCAGTACTACACTATTGCTAGTGACATCATGTTCAACCTGAACGAGATGTTTGGCTCGCAAGGTCGCCTTGCAAGGCAGAAGGCCATGCGAGAGTTTTTGAGTACGAAGATGAGTGAAGGAACTTCAGTGCAGGATCATCTCCTGAAGATGTTTGATCATCTAAATACACTGGAGGTCCTTGGGGCTGAGATTGATGGAGAATCTCAGGTTGATATGATCCTGGAATCGTTGCCGGAGTCCTATGATAAGTTCAAGTTGAACTATGTTCTGAATCATAAGGACTACTCCCTTAGTGAGCTCATGAGCGCACTGCAGGCAACGGAGGGGATTATCAAGCCCACTCCTTCTATTCAAAATACTGAGAAGACTTCTTTTAAGGCTGGCCCCAAAAGGCAGAAACAGTTTAAGAAAAAGAAGCCTAAACATCCAAAGGGAAAGACAGGACCTGCTACTGGTGGTGTGGGTAAGGGTAAAGGCAAATCTGGCAATGGCGGGGAGAAACCCAAAGGCAAGTGCTTCTTGTGCGGGGAAACCGGGCACTGGAAGAAGAACTGCCCAAAGTTTCTAGCCAGAAACAAGACAGGTAAGACTGAATTACAAGTAATTGAAGTTAGCTTTATTGCAGATACTTCTAATACTTGGTGCATTGATTCAGCTGCAACTCACCATATCTGCAATTCATTGCAGGGGTTTCAGGTGAGCAGACAGCTTGAAGCTGGGAAAATCAGTCTTAGTCTTGGATCACATGCCAGAGTATCAGCGGAGGCAGTGGGAGTAGTTAGACTTTCATTTCAGAATAATAAAGTATTGATTTTGAATGCCTTGTATGTCCCCACTATAAGGAGAAACTTAATTTCTGTACCTGCATTAGCAGCACAAGGTTACACTTGTAATTTTGGACAGAATGTAGTTATCAAAATCAATGGAACTTTAATTTGCTCTGGAAAATTGTCTAATGGCTTATATTTCGTTTATCCTACAGTTATTGAGTTAAATGCATCTGAGGTTGTTGATTTTGTGTTGTCTAAGAAAAGAAAGTTTTCTCCTAGTTGTCCTACTAAACTATGGCACCTTAGACTTGGTCATATTAGTCTAAGTAGGATTAACAGACTTGTTACAGATGGTGTACTGCCTAATTTTTTAGTGGAACCCATCTCAATCTGTGAATCCTGTTTAGAAGGTAAAATAACCAAGAGATCCTTCCCTGCAAAGGGAAATAAGGCCAATGGTTTACTAGACTTGATACATAGTGATGTTTGTGGTCCTATGAACGTCAAGGCTAGAGAGGGTTATCTTTACTTCGTTACTTTTATTGACGATTGCTCAAGATATGGTTATACTTATTTGTTACGGCATAAGTCTGAAGTCTTTAGCAAGTTCAAAGAATTCAAGGCTGAAGCAGAAAAGCAACTAGATAGAAGTATAAAATCTCTTCGATCCGATCGAGGAGGTGAGTACCTCTCTAGTGAGTTCATTGAGTACCTAGCGCAGCATTGGATTACATCTCAGCTCACTGCACCAGGTACGCCACAACAGAACGGAGTATCAGAAAGGAGAAATAGAACTCTTTTGGGCATGGTCAGATCGATGATGAGTTACTCAGATCTACCAACTTTCCTTTGGGGTTACGCTTTGATAACAGCAACATATTTAATTAACTTAGTGCCTTCTAAGTCTGTTCCCAAAACTCCATGTGAGTTATGGATAGGGCGAAAGCCCAATTTATCCAAACTCAGGATCTGGGGTTGTCCAGCACATGTGCTTAAAGGGAACCCGGACAAGTTAGAAGCTAGATCTAAGTTATTGTATTTCGTTGGTTATCCAAAGGATACAAGGGGATATCAGTTTTATAATCCTCAAGAGCACATAATTATTGTAAGCACGCATGTTGTGTTCTTAGAGGAGGATTATATGATAACTTAAAAGTGTAGAGATCTCAAATTTGAGGAAGTGTCCTCAGATGTTCCAGTTATTCCAGTTCTACAAGAGAGTCAACCAGAACAAGAAACAACAGTTTTACCTACACCAGTCTCTAGTCAGATGCCTAGGCGTAGTGGGAGATTAGTCAGAACACCAAACAGATACTTGCATCTAGGTGAAGTTTTTGAGGCTATCTCAGAGACTCGGTCTGAGGATCCCACCACTTACCAGGGGGCAGTGACAGATGTAGACTCTAGCTTATGGAAAAAGGCTATGAACACTGAGATGGGATCTATGTATTCCAATCAGGTCTGGGAGCTTGTTGACTTGCCTCCAAATGTTCGCTCCATTGGGTGCAAGTGGATCTACAAGCGGAAAAGAGGTTCAGATGGACAGGTCGAAGCCTATAAGGCTAGACTAGTGGCTAAGGGATACTCTCAGAGAGAGGGTATTGACTACGAGGAGACATTCTCTCCGGTTGCCATGATCAAGTCCTTCCGGATTCTCTTATCCATAGCAGCCTATCTTGATTGGGAGATTTGGCAGATGGACGTCAAGACAGCATTCTTGAATGGCTATCTTGAGGAGGACATCTATATGGATCAGCCAGAGGGTTTCGTAGCAAAGGGCCAGGATGGCAAGGTCTGCAAATTGCGAAGATCCATTTATGGGTTGAAGCAAGCCTCACGGAGCTGGAACCACCGATTTGATCAGACAGTTAAATCCTTTGGATTTGATCAAAACCCGGAGGAGCCCTGTGTGTATAAGATAGGTAAAGGGAAATCAGTTGTGATTTTAATACTTTATGTAGATGACATGTTACTCATGGGTAGTGACATTAATGCCTTATCTACGGTTAAAGTATGGTTGGCTAGTAACTTTGATATGAAAGATTTGGGAGAAGCCAGCTACATTTTAGGCATCAAATTATATCGAGATCGACGTAATAAAATGTTAGGCTTATCCCAAGCATCTTACATTGATAAGATACTAGAGCGTTTCAGCATGGTTAACTCCAAGAAGGGTTTCTTACCTTTCAGACATGGAGTTGCTCTCTCCAAGTCTCAGTGTCCCAAGACACAAGAGGAAAGAGATATCATGAGTAGGATTCCTTATGCATCTGCAATAGGAAGTCTCATGTATGCCATGCTGTGAACGCATCCTGATATATGCTTTGCAGTTGGCATGGTCAGTAGATATCAGTTAGATCCAGGTCTAGCCCACTGGACAGCCGTCAAGCATATAATTAAGTACCTGAAAAGGACTAAGGAACATATGTTGGTTTTCGGCGGAGAGGATTTGGTGACCATTGGCTATACAGATTCTGACTTTATGTCAGATCAAGATTCAAGAAAATCGACATCTGGTTATGTATTCACCCTTGGCGGTGGTGCGGTTAGCTGGATGAGTATTAAGCAAAAATTTATTGCGGATTCCACTACAGAGGCGGAATATGTGGCAGCTTCAGAGGCTTCGAAAGAAGCAGCTTGGCTAAGGAAATTCCTTACGGAGCTTGGAGTGGTACCTGATGCGGCTAAGCCCATTGTTCTCTACTGCGATAACAGTGGGGCTGTCGCTAACTCCAAGGAGCCCAAATACACTAAAGGCCTCAGACATGTAGAGAGGAAATATCACCTTGTTCGGGAGATAGAGATGAGAGGAGACATAGTAGTGACCAAGATTGCGTCTGCAGACAACTTAGCGGATCCATTCACTAAGGCCTTGCCAGCAAAGGTTTTTGATGTGCATATGGATAGACTAGGTGTTAGACGTATGAGTGATTGGTTGTGAGTGCAAGTGGGAGTTTGTTGGGTTTTGTATGCCCTCAAAACCACTTCTCATTATAACGACTACTTTGACGAAATAAATGTATTGCTTATTGGAGTTATCCTTTATGGTGATTGGATGTTTATTTAGCTGGTTGTCCTTGAATGATTGTTTGTGGCATACTTGGGGATGGGATCCTCATGGGAGATGTATATCACAGGGTAACAATCATTCTAGAGTTATCGCAGTCACTGATAGGATTGGGCAAACTATCAGGTCTGGACTGTTGTATGGTTAGCTCCAGATTAGTGGATGGTCTATCTCAGCCATTTGACTAGGGTTGTCATAAGCTAACATACAATTGCATCAGATTAGGTTTATCTGTGCAATGATGGACGTATGATTGTGTTTGTTTAAAACTCTGTCTCTATCGAACACTAAAATTGTATTCCCTGTTGTGTACGAAATAACTCTTAATCCTGAGATATGAGAAGAACCAAAGCTTTGGGCTTGGATCACTTTGATGTACCAATGAGTGAGACTTTGACAAGTCAACACCTAGGTATGTTGGGTGGTCGAGTTTCAGGCGTTGGGAACTTCTATATCAATATGGAATCCACCCTCTTTATAGAGTATATCCCCTTGAGTTGACTAGCAGTCTGGTTGCGGGAACCTGATCAGCTACTCGTGAGAGTAGAAGCAAACCAGAAGTTAAAGTCTGGTCGTGGATCAAGGATTAGAGGTAGGTGAACTGGTTAACAGATCAATCTCCAGTACACTTACGGATATTTCGGTGGAGGGGTATATTCGTCAGATCACTTCAGGACTAGGGCTTGCATAAGCGTTTATCTAATTTCTAGAGTGCATCAAATGCTCTATAGTGGAGCCAGCGTTTGTTAACTCAGTTAGTAAGTTCGTCGGTCTTGACGTAGATGCTCACTGACTGTAGTTGGAGCTGGAAATAGAAGACCCTAGGTGTCCCACCTCTAGGTCACAAATGATTTATTCACATTAGTTTATTTGATGAACAAATATATAAGGTTTGTATTAATTGGATTGGATCCAGTAGGAAATATAAACTGGGGTTATTTTTTTGAGTCTTGGATACATCCGTGTTGATTATTGGGTTGGACCCAATAATGGTATACATGAATGGATAAGGCACCTTATCACTTATATATTAAATAATATTTAATATTATTCAATTAGTGATAAGGGAGGTTGTTTAGGATATGGTTTGTTTCAAACTAGGAATCCTAACCAACATTAAATTTGGAGCCTTTCTGTTTTGGATCGAACTCTGAAATGGAGTTCTAATCTGGAAAATCCCTGATAGGATAAGACTAAATAATACCAGATGAGGCAATTAAAAATTTGTATAAAAGCCTTGGGTACCCTAACTACAAAGACCAAGATAGTCCCTGTAGTTCAAGGTGTGTTCATCAATTAGACTGGGAGTCCCACAACTCATTGTGAAGGAGATCGTGATCATAGAAGTGAAGGCATTGCGGCGGCAAGCGATCATTCTTCGGTTTTTTTCCTTCTTCTTACAGATTCATCTTCATCAAAGAGTTTGAAGATTTGTTTCCCAAATCAGAGTGGGAAACAAGGTATATGATCTAAACTATTATTTTAAGTTTTTATCTTAAATTGTTTATAGTTCTTTTGCGTAGACTAAGGACAAGTGAAGGACTATTGATATGGATAACAAGTAGGTAGCTAGTATTAAAATAATAGTTTTCACTAGATCTTATCCTTGGGGTAGCCATGGCTGAACATGTAGCTTTTGTTAACTATATTAAATAATAGTTTTCACTGGATCACATCCTTGGGGTAGCCATGGCCGAACCATGTAGCTTCATTAACTATATTAAAAACATAGAAAGATGAGGTTCGGGAAATCATGTTTCACAACACCATGTTGGGCATATAGGGAGAGAGTTGACTCCGACACTAATAAGGTTAAATACAAATATTGCACTGAGACATTCAATGGTGGGATTAGCAGATTCAAAGCTCATCTACCCAGAAAGAGAGGGAATTGCACACAGTGAGGGAAAGTTTCTGATAATGTTAAAAGAAAAATTACTGAAATAATGGAGAATGCGAAGAAGAGCAAGGAGGATAAGAAGACAAAGATCTATAATTTGTTGAATGAGGTGCGTATAGGGGATGATGAGAAGGAGCATAACTCCTTGACTAGTCAAATGAGCTCGTCATCCTCTTACAAGACAGTAGGACCAATGGACTCCTTTGCTGCTCATTCTCCCAAGGAGACCGCCTAATTAGTAGCTAAGGGCAAACAACAATTGATGGACTCCAAGCTTTTCAATGTATGAGCGTCAAATAGATAGTTACGTGAGGTCCTTTTCAACAACTCTTGCAAATTTTGTTGTTTATGCGGTGTTAATAGCACAGTGTAAACACTCTCATTGGCCGCTTTTTGTAGCCTCGCATAAACTTTGTGCATAGCTAGGTATTAGAAAGTGCTAGGTAGCCTAGGTGTTTGACCCGACGCCTAGCGCCTAGGCGGGGGCGGTTTTCTTATTTTTTATTTTTTAATTATAATTATTGATACTAAATGCCAACATTATGCAAAGCTTATGTGCTGAATTGACACCTAGAGGGATTTCTTTTTTCATTTAAGTTGTAGTGGAGGAGAAGAGGTGTTTATAGTTGAAGCCTAGAGGAGTTTGGAAAAGGTTGGAGGATGTGGAAGCTACAATAGAGGAAATTATTATTAAAGGGTGTAGTCCACATAATCAGTCCACACTCTTAGGCGCTCCCTAGGTGGGCAGCCTAGATACCGCGCTAGGCGCTAGGTAGGCAGCCTAGATACTGCCTAGACCTAGGCGTACGCCTAGACGGGCTAAGCAGATGCTTTTTAAAACATTGCTGCATGAGTTCTCTTATAGCGCTCAAACGCCTCTGCTTTGCTATAGTTCTGTCTACCAGCTCGATTGTCAGTTCAACGAAAAGTTTACACACCGTTTATTTTACGCGGGTTAGTCACGTAAGTTTAGCATTATGTATATCTTAGCACCGCATAAGCCCAAGCATTATGTGACCTTAGCAACACGGGTTCTTAACACTGCGTAAACATGTCTTGGTCTATTTTCGGTTGAGTTTAAGCCGATTCTCACTTTGCTTACGTCTAGGCTTCATGACTTTGCATCCTTAGCTCCTTTTAAGTCCATTTTGTCATATTAAAACCTTGTCACTTTGGAATGACCATTAATACCCTCACGAGCCTCTTAGTGGCGTTATAGGGCACTTGCTTGACGGTTCAACATTTTTACATTCTACAACCATATCCATATTCGCTTACCAAGCATGGATACAAATATGCTTTGATTAGGAAAATTCACATTCATATCCACTGAAGTGGGATACGAATATGGAATATACATGCAGATACGCAATGGACATGAGAAAACTACATAATATAGAAAAAATATATAGTTATTATGATACAAGAGAGTTCATAAGTATCTTTTCGTTGTATTTGAAAAGCTAAGATTAGATCTCTTAATCATTAAAATTAGTCTCAAATTAATTAATCTAAGTATTAAAACAATTGTAATTGTATGATCAACATATATTTGGACATTTCTGATACGGATCCGGATATTTCACTGCATAATCATATCCGTAATTATACCCCATCAGTTATAGATTTTAGTTACTATATCCATGTCCTAACGAACGCGGTTACAGATATTTCCGCAGATACAGATACGATTGTGCACCCCTAGTTCCCATAATAGAAAGAATAAAACTCTCATTTCTCATACTACAAGCTCCATAAAGACTAAAACATCAGGATCAGGAAACCCTAACAAAGCAATTAGCAATTATCAATCTAGCAAACACCTGAGAAGAAAGGCAGAGATCAAGAAAGAGGGACATGGAAAAAATTAGATACCAAGGAAGATAGAAATTTCAACAAAGGTTTTATATAACTAATCACTTTTAGTTATGTGATTAATACGCCAGTTAAATGTAACCATAACGAGTATTGCTATCTGAAGGGAAAAGTATATATAACTTGCAATGAGGCATGGAAAAAAACTAGAATGTTAGTAAGTTCAAAACAATCAGTCTAAAGGGCATATCCATCACTGAGGGCCTGAAACTGTCCTCAAAATCATATAAAGGGTTCATATGTATCGAAACAATTTCCAAACGTTTACTTACCTATTGCAGTTCAACATCTGGGGGCATCACTCGGTATAAATCCATTCATTTTGAATACCTGCGAAGCCCGCAGCTTTTTCCCCATACCATAAAATATCATGTCCTCCTGAGTATCAGAAGTTTCAATCTACATGGAGAACTTGACGGTCCAGTTGGCATAAATTCATGCGCTCCTTCATGTATTTGAAATATTACTAAATCTGAAATGATTTAAAAATTTGTGAAATAGCATATGAGAAGGAATCAGAGCCATAACAACGAATCTAGATGACCCATGATAACTTGGTTGATCAAGAAGGAAAATTGTGTTTAACAATATTAACAGGTGGCGCAACAATTTTTGTACATTAATTTTAAGTAAATTACCAGCAATTATTCTAAAAATGAGTGTGCACATATAGCCACATATTTCTTGTTGGCCCAGCATTGCTATTATGTTATTTTGGAGATTTATGTTAATATATGATTGTCTAAGGAAATATAGTTCAAGCTGAAGATGATTACTGTTCGCATATACATATACACACACATATACATATATGTATGTGTGTATATACACATACATATATGTATGTGTGTATTGTTCGTAGAAAAACTCATGAACATGAGCACATCAAAAGCTAGTATTTGGCATAGCTAGAGAATATTAATAAAAAATGCCCAATTCTCACAGAATATGCAGATATGTTTTTCATTTGCTGAAATAAGGTGACCAACTCCCATATCTAACCACACCTCCACAATTTTAAAGATATAGTCTCGAATCAGGAATAGTTATATACCAAAGATAAGCAAACATCTTAATTGCCATTTTTTACAAAGTGGGGGTTAGTCACGTAGAACTCAAAATTAGAACTGGGATAATTTGTGGGACAATATTTTATAGTGTTAGTCCATTGAAACTAGAACTAGGATAAAATTATACAATGTTAGTCAACACAACTGGATAAAAAGTAGAACTGAGATAATTGTAAAATTTATCCCACTTTTGTCAAATTTATATAGAAAAGAGAGAGTTATAGTCTCTCAAATTGCCCCAAGTTTTAAGCTAGAACTACATGATAAAAAACTAGAAATTTATTATTTACTTTTTTATTTTTCATATTTTATTTCTCCGTCATCTTCAAACCGCACCATAAAATTAGATCACCTCTCTTCTTATCTTTCCCTTCTATTTAATGTTATTTTTTAATTTTTATTAAATATTTCAATTATATAATTAATTTAAATTAAAAAATTACAAAATTCATGTTTTATTAAAAATTAATTAAAATTGAGAGATGATGGAATGATGTCTGGTAGATCAAAAAAGAAAGAGGAAAAAAGGAAAAACTATTTTTTAAATTTATATTACAATAATAATTCCAAAAAATTAAAAAGTTAATCTTATAGTCTATCTAATAGTTCTTCAAGATTAATTAACACTAAAATAATAATAATAAAAATAATAAGTTTTAAAATGTATAAACAGTAGTATGATCATCAAAATACATGACTTATATGCTTATTGATTTCTAAAAATTAACCCTTAATTATACTAACAATTGTCCTACTAAAATATCATGTTTTAAAATATCACTCCCAATTATCCCATTAAAATATCTCACATAAAAAAAATTATCCCATAATAAAAATTGTTTCACTTTTATCAAAAATGTTCTAGCTGACTAACACCCCAAAGGGTAATAATATGCATGACATTTTCACAAACTTAAAGCAAAAGGTTTTAATAAGAGTCCGAGACTATACTGAAAGTCGCACCACTAAGGCGACGTTTGCTAGATTGCGACTAGAGCGGTTTCAACTCCAGTTGCATGTAATAGGTCAATTTTGTCCAGTTGTAAGTGTTTGTTTAGTTGTAACTCAATGCTGCGTTTGCAACTATAGTTACAAAACGCCCCTTAGTTGCAACATATGACTTACGTCCGAAATGACCGCCAAGTTACGGCTGCAACCTTATAAAAATCCTAAGAAATTCATTTAAGATTTACAATTATTTAAAAGTATTAATATAATTTCTTTAAAAAAATCTTTTTTTTCCAAATTAAAGTTATTTTAAATTATTTTACCGAAAAATTTTGAAATTTTTTTCTAAAATATTTTATAAGATAATTATTTTTTGAAAAACAAATATTTTTTTAAAAATATTTTTTTGTAAAAATATTACTATTTTTGAAAAATATTATTTTTTAAATATTATATTTTGTTAATTTTTATTTTTCTAAAAGAATATTATTTTCTTGTTAAAATGTTATTTTGTTGAAAAGTTAATTTTTTCCATGAATAATATTATTTTTGTTAACATATTATTTTCAAATAATATTTGTTTAGAAAAAATTTTTATTTCAAAAAAATTCCGATAAGTATATTTTTACCAAAAAGTTATTTTATGAAAGTAGTATTGTATTTGTTAACATATTATTTTCAAATAATATTTGTTTAGAAAATTGTTTTATTTCAAAAAAATTGCGATAAGTATATTTTTACCAAAAAGTTATTTTATGAAAGTAGTATTGTTTAATAAAATATTATTTTTAAAAAATATTATCTTATTAAAATTATTATTTAGAAAATTTTAAAAATCAATTTACTTAAATTAAAAATCATTATTTTTAAATAAAAATAGTTTAGAAGTTTTAAAAATATTAATAATTTTATCAATTTATTAAAAGCAAAAAAAGCAAGTTACATATGTAAAGTTGTAGACATAATCAAATAGCTACAACTGCAAGTTGTAAAAGTTAAAATTTAAACCAAACAATTGCAACTATAGTTGCATTCAAGAATAGTTACAATGCCTCAGTTCCATGCAAGTAACACTTGCATTGTAACTATAGTGGCAAGCTACCAAGCGCCCCCTAAGTCAATAAACATATTACAGAACAAATAGTTCAACCACAATGTACCATAGAAAAGCAGAGCACAACCACCACCGATTTCGATCCCAATCTAATGTCCTTCACTTCGTCAAACAAATCCACCAAATGTTAGACGAAATATAACAAAGAAAACCCTAACTTCATGTCCATTTCCAGTATCTCCTTGTCGTAAATCTCCAAGCTTAAGGGCATGAATCATTCCTTATATTAAACCCACCATTGTATGCATGTTGCGATATGATTCTCCAATTTGGATAGCTGATTGTTCGTTGCCAGTGAAGATGGATAGGGAGGCATTGCAGGCACTCTAAGATTATTCCCTCTATACATCATATCTTGGAACAGATAGAAACAATATTATTATTGACATAAGGTGAATTTAATTATCCATGGTACTCTTGCAGAACATTCTGAGATTAAGGTCAGCAATCCTCCTCAGTTAATGAGATCAACTTGCTGATTCAATGCTTTCAATTTCTTCTTTGAGGTTGGAGGCCAAAAAATCACTTATGAATTATCTCCGCCACTGGAGTTCTATTTCAGCCTCCAAAGTCAGCTGTTTACATCTCATTAGACAAGCCGTTACCTTCAACATTCTTGTGTCACTCATGATCATTGAGAAAATCCCTCAACAGTATACATATCTCTTTGCAAGAAAAACTTGTCCTCTGTTGCCAACTTGCCATTGAAAAACATACCTATCATCCTTCATAATTACATAAGAATTAATTGCCAAAACTGCCATTTGAACACCAAATAATGCTCTACAGTCTACACCAAGGGAAACAAGAATCATTAACCATCGCTATGAGAAAATGAAACCAGGATCTCTCATCTCAGACTCTAAACACCACAACATCTCATGCACATCTAACATATCAACAACTGATCTACTTCCAGACATAAAAACCTTCACTATATCTCTCACTTCGATCCAACTGCAACCAGGTGCCTTCTTCACTCCTTGCTCTACCATTTCCTTTCTCACCCTCTCTGCCTCTATCCATTGCCCGCTAGCACAATACGAGTTCGATAGCATCACATAGCCTGTATCTTTCTCAGGTTCAATTCTAACCAATTCCTCCCCAATTTTCTTTGAAACCCTAAAATTATCAATATTTGTACACACACTGAGTAAAGCCTCACTCGAGCCTGAAAATTTTTCGATCAACTTGTTAGCATCTTTAAGATGCCCTGATCTCCCAAGCATGTCGATAATGCAGGTAAAATGGTCCATATCAGGTGAAACCCCATAAACTGATTTCATCACATCAAAGAACTCTTCCCCCTTTTCAATTAGGCCTGAGTGGCTACAAGCCATCAGTAACCCTAAAAATGTGACTTTATCAGGAACAACATCAGAAGCTACCATTTCATTGTATATCTCAAAAGCTTCTGATGTGCATCCATGCAATGCAAACCCTAATATCATCATGTTCCATGATACCACATCCTTCAACTGGATGCCATTAAAGACTATGTTTGCATCTTCAATATCACCACATTTTGCATACATGTTCAGTAAACCATTCTCTACATAGACAAATGAACCAAAACCCGATTTAATGATAGAGCTATGGATCATTTTGCCATATCCTATGACTGCCAAAATAGCACAAGCATGAAGAACAGCACCAAATGCAAAATCATCGGGTCTGAAGTAGTTTTTCATCATATTCACAAAAGCCATTACAGCCTCCTCTCCTTGCCTGTTCCTAGCAAACCCTGAAACTATCGATGTCCATGAGATAATACTCTTCTTGGGTGCTTTTCTAAACAAAGAAATAGCTTCATCTACATCACCCCCTTTCATGAACGCATCTATCATCGCATTCCATGACACTTGACTTCGCATTCTCATCGCCTCAAATATCTTAACAGCATCATTTTTCAAACCAAATACGGAATAAAAGCTAAGGATCGAATTACTAACCTCAACAGCATCAATCCATCCAATTTTCACTACCAACGAATGAATCGTTTCGCCAAAACAAGGTCTATCAATCTCAGCGCATGCATTCATAACCCCTGAAAACGTCAAAGCATCAGCTTCAAAACCCAAAACCAGCATCTTCCTAAACAAACTCACCGACATCTCCGGCTCATTGCATAGTGTACAGCCCATGATCAAAACATTCCATGCCACAGTATTCTTACTCGGCATTTCGTCGAACAGTTGATGGGCCTTCTCCAAAATCCCTGAATAAGCAAAACCATGAATGAGACAGCACCAAGAGACCACATTCCTCTCCTCCATCGATTCAAATACCCTTTCAGCGTCACAAGGGCAAGAGCACTTGCCATACATATCAACAATAGAGTTGGTAACAGGCAACGAGTTGAAGCCAGAGCGGAGAGAGAAGGAGTGGAGCTGGGTCCCGGTGCGCAGTTCACGTGCGTCGGAGGCGGCGGAGAGGGCGGCGGTGAGGGTGAAGTGGTCGGGTTTGGCGGCGGAGGAGGAGATCATGGAGGAGAAGAGGGAGAGAGTTTTGTCGGGGAGGTTTGAGTTGCAGTAGGCCGTGAGCATTGCGTTCCATGAGATTGTGTCTCGTTCAGGCATTTCGTCGAACAGTCTGCGGGCAGAAGCGATGAGACCGGAGCGCGCGAGGGAGAGGATTTTGTTTGTGGTGAGGACGAAGGATGGTGGGGGCATTTTGGGAAAGAGAATTTTGGGGATTTACGGCTTAGGATTTTCGTCAGCAATAGGCTGAGAGGAGTAAAGTTAGACGTGGAAGCTCTCTGTTCCAAGAGGCTAGTGGCGATTAGGGGTGGTAAATGATCGAATCGAATCGAATACTAATGTGTTCATATTTGTATTTGTTTAAAATTATCGAATTCGAATGTAGACTCTAATATTCATATATCTAGTTTTTCGAATTCGAACTCGAATACTTGGTATTTGATAAATATTCATGAATATTCACGAATACTTATCGAATATTAGAGTATATTTATTCTTGTGAAAAATTTAATTTTCAGATAATATTAAAATTCATAAAAATTATTTCTTTTTAATATAGGGAAAAATGTGTCCAGACCCCAAAAGTGAAAACTTCGTGTGACTAGCCCCATTGTACTTTGCCCCATGTGGAATAGCCCCAAAAAGTGAGCTTTAATGTTTTAAGCCCCCTCCACGTCAGTATTATACGAAAAGCAGAATGTATTTTGAAAAAAAGCCGAAACTGCCCTTCTCTTTCTTCCCCAGACGAGGCCTAGTCCCAAACAACAGAAGTCAATTCTCATTAATGCGATATGATAGGAAAAAATGAAGGGAAATTTCCCCATTTTTTTACTCCATCATGAGCAATAACTATTTAGTTCTCTATTACTCCTCCTCAGACCAAAATTCTCTCCATTACTCTTACCATCCCTTCAAAATGGCTGAAAAGGACATCATCTGCATTGTCTCTTCGCGGTATAAAGCGGTATTCTTAAAGATTAATTCTTCAACCACCATCTTGGATCTCAAGTTTGATGTGGCAGAGAGGTTAGATTTTCCATATGAGTCATTAATTTTAGCATACGAAGATGAAACAGTTGGAAGCTTAAAATTTCCCATTGAGAACGATGGGGATCTGACGTCTATGGTGGAGCATTGCCACAATCTTGGACTAAAAGAGGTTCACATGCAAGCTTTTAAAGAAGGAGATGATTCTTCGAATAAACAAGAAAACGAGCAAGTCCGACAAGACATGTAGGTTAACTGTAAAATCAATTAACTTTAGTTCTAATCGTCTTCTTGTTAGGTCGATGCTAGGTTTAACTGGACTTCAGTTCTAATTCGATCGTATGTTAGTTGTAATCTTGGTTCTGTTAATTCTAATTCGATCATATCTTATGTTAGTTGTAATCTCGTCTTCTGTTAGTTATGTTAGTTGTAATCTGCCTAGTCCCGAACAACAGTTCTAATTCGATCGTATCTTATCGTTAATCAGTTCTTTGTTATGCTCCATACATTAGTTCTAATGGTTTCTTTGTCAGTTCTAATCGCTATTTTGTTAGTTCTACTATATTTATTGCTAGTTCTACTCTAATTCCATATGCTGCAAGCGCTGCAAAGGTTGTTAGTTCTGATCTATGTCTTGTTAGTCCTAATGGTTATATTATTAGTCCTAGTTGTTATATTGTTAGTCCTAATGGTTATATTGTTAGTTCTAGTCTATGTCTTGTTAGTCCTAATGGTTATATTGTTAGTTCTAATAGCTATTATGTCAGTTCTAATCTATGCACTGTTAGCTCTAATGGTTTTCTTGTTAGTTCTTGGTGGTTCTAATTGATTCTAACTGCAAGCAGTTATCGTTTTTGCTTTTTAGCTTTTGGTATTATCTATTGATACTTCTACTATTTGTGTAGTTTATGATAAATTATGTTCTTAATATTTGTAGCGCTTCCAGCGGTTTGAACTCAAAAAAAGTAGACTGTGGCCCGTCGGCGTTGTGGACCACAAGTGATCCAGATAAGAATCCCAATGACAATCCTTCCGGAGATGATGTCATGACGATTAATGACATGATTAGCAGATCAGAGAGGATTCCTGCTTGGTGGCACACAGCTTTAACCGGTGAGGGACAACAATTTGAAAGTGCGAAGGAGTTAAGATTGGCCTTGCTATACTACTCCATGGCAAAAAAAATTCGAATACGAGTTTGGGAAGAATGAACCGAAGCGTATTCGAGTGTTTTGTCGGTTTAAGGAAGCCAAAAATTACCCGTGGATGTTATTTGCCTCTCCACCAAAAAATGATAATAAACTTGAAATCAAAAGGTTCATGGACAATCACAGTTGTGGGCAGCATGGCAATAATGCAGGTCAATCTAGAGCCTCTAGGCAATTCATTGCTACTCAATTACAACCCACGTTAAAGGTACGACCGGATATACGGCCTATTGACGTTCAAAAGGAGTTTCTAAGCTCGTATGAGATTAGGGTCGATTATAGTAAGATTTGGTGGGGTAAAGAAAGAGCACAAGAAAAATTATATGGTGATGCCCATGAGTCCTACGATCAATTACGATGGTAAATAGAAGATGGTATCTAACAATAGACAAACTAATTTCATTTACGTGACGCTGTTTATACTAATTTTGCAATGTTGGTACTAACGCTTAATCTTTAGTTTTGTAGGTATGTAGAAGAGGTCAAGAAGACAAACCTAGGTAGCTATATTCATATTGAACAATATGAGGGGAGGTTTACAAGGGTATTCATCTTCTACGCCGCCTGCATAAATGGTTTTTTACACGGATGTAGACCACTCTTATTTTTGGATGGTACCTTTCTGAAAGATCGATTCAAAGGCATACTCCTAAGCACCGTAGCATATGATGGAAATCAGGGGATATATCCATTGGCGTATTGTATATGCGATCAGGAAAATAACGTTAACTGGAAGTGGTTCTTACAAAGCTAGTTCTATCCCTAGCCATGTTAGTTCTATTGCAGGTTATGATAGTTCTAGCTCTTTCCTTGTTAACTCTAATTCGTGTATGGTAACCACAACTCTTTGTAGGTTTGTGGTCTATTCTCTATGAAAGGTCAGATCCATACAACCCTCCACACAAGCTAGTGATAATTTCAGATGTGGATAAGGGGATCAGAGAAGTAGTTAGAGAATTTTTCCTAGATTCTATACACTCTCGATGTGTGTTGCATCTAGTTGAGAACTTCAGGACAAAGTTGAAGGATTTGGGATTCAAATCAAAAGATACTCAGATCTTGGGTAATCTATTACAATCTGCCTGTTACAAATATACTAGAGCAGAATGGAACGATTATATGGATGACATTAGACTGGTTGACGAAAGAGCTTACAATATTGTGATGAACTACGCTCCAGAAAACTGGGCCAATGTATTTTTCCCTGGAGTTAGGTAAGTTATAAGCTATTTCATTACTTATCTATTATAAGCCGCTTGACGAATTCCCTATTATGTTTCAGATATGGTCACGTTATATCAAATGTTGCAGAGTCATTCAATAAATGGATACATTAGGCTAGGCTACTACGGATACTTCAACTGGTAGAGCACATACGTAAACAGATTATGGTTCGCATGAATTAGCGACGAGTCATGGCTGAAAGTTGGAATCAATTTCTTTGCCCCAAAGCTGAACTTGCTCTCAAAGAGAACATGGAAAATGACCGTCCATTGGAGGTTCGTTAGTCCCACACAGGATTATTTGAGGTACAATCTCATAGATCTTGTCAAGTGGATCTAGACAATAAAACATGCACTTGCCGTGGGTAGGATGTAACCCGTGTCCCTTGCAAACATGCATGCGCATCCATTATGTTTATGAAAAGGGATGTCTACCAGTTCTGTGACTGGTTTATGACGGTTGAAGCCTTTAAAAAAAGCTGCGAGCCAATCCTCTACCCTATCCCTGACTATGAGAAGCGTATCGTGCCAAGGTATGAGATACAGATCCTACCTCCACTTACAACAAAAAGAAAAGGAAGAAATAAAACCAGGCGTATCAACAACAAAACTGTTTACACGCGGCCAATAAAATGTTCTCGATGTCATATGGAAGGTCATAACCGTAAAACATGTAATGAATCTATAGCTGACTAAGTGTTTGATATGTTGAAGTGTTTTTATCCCAGTATGCAACAAATATTTTGTTTTTTGCCGATTGAATGTTTTTTCTTGTTAATCGGGAACTAACACCAGCTTACACTAGATAAAAAATTGTAAGTAACAAAACAACTATCATATTAGGCCTAACACGCACAAAGAATAGAACTAACATCTCAGTTATTCGAGGCGCTCTCATTAGAACTAATCGATTTAAATAGATTAGAAATAACACATCATCGTCTATAACGAACGCTGGAGGGGCTAGGAGTAACAAGCCAAAGAATAGAACTAACATGCCATCAGATAGTACTAACATGCAATAAACTAGAACTAACAAGTCATAAACCAGAACTAACACGCTACTAAATAGAACTAACGTTGTGCACTCTAGAACTAACTCGGCACACACTAGAACTGACATGAACTGCGACAGAACTAACATGGTGTAGATTAGAACTAACACGCTAAAGAATAGAACTAACACGGTGTACATTAGAACTAACACGACATAAAATAGAACTAACATTGTATAATTTAGAACTAGCTTGTTATAAAATAGAACTAACTTGGTATAAATTAGGACTAACTTGGAATAAATTAGAACTAATGTGGTTAAAATTAGAACAAACTTGGTATAAATTAGAAATAACTTGGTATAAATTAGACATAACGTGGTATAAAATAGAAACAACGTTGTATAAAATAGAACTATAACGTGGTATAAAATAGAACTAAATTGGTATAAATTAGAACTAACTTGGTATAAATTAGATATAACGTGGTATAAAATAGAACTAACATTGTATAAAATAGAAATAACTTGATATAAATTAGAACTATAACGTGGTATAAAATAGAACTATAACGTGGTATAAATTAGAACTAACTCGGTATAAATTAGATATAACGTTGTATAAAATAAATCTAACGTGGTATAAAATAGAACTAATACGGCATAAAATAGAACTAAC
>BQKN01000126.1:144986-189792 GCA_022839385.1 Asparagus kiusianus | reverse complement strand
AATACGGCATAAAATAGAACTAACATGGTATAATTTAGAACTAACTTCTTATAAAATAGAACTAACGTGGTATAAAATAGAACTAATATGACATAAAATAGAACTAACATGGTATAATTCAGAACTAACTTGTTATAAAATATAGCTAAATTGGTATAAATTAGAACTAACATGATATAAAATAGAACTAAACTGGTATAAAATTAGAACTAACGTGGTATAAACTAGAACTGACATGATCTACGACAGAACTAACATGGTGTAGATTAGAACTAACACGCTACAGAATAGAACTAACATGGTGTACATTAGAACTAACACGCTACAGAATAGAACTAACATGGTGTATATTAGAACTAACACGCTACAGAATAGAATTAACATGGTGTAGATTAGAACTAACACGCTACAGAATAGAACTAACATGGTGTACATTGGAACTAACACGACATAAAATAGAACTAACATGGTATAATTTAGAACTACCTTGATATAAATTAGAACTAACTTGGTATAAATTAGATATAACAAGGTATAAAAGAGAAATAACGTTGTAGAAAATAGAACTATAACATGGAATAAATTAGAACTAAAATAACTTGGTATAAATTATAACAAACTTGGTATAAATTAGATATAACATGTTATAAAATAGAAATAACGTTGTAGAAAATAGAACTATAACGTGGTATAAAATAGAACTAACTTGGTATAAATTATAACAAACTTGGTATAAATTAGATATAACGTGGTATAAAATAGAACTAACATGGTATAAAATAGAACTAATACGGCATAAATTAGAACTAACATGGTATAATTTAGAACTACCTTGTTATAAAATAGCACTATAACGTGGTATAAAACAGAACTAACTTGGTATAAATTACAACTAACTTGGTATAAATTAGTACAAACGTGGCATACACTAGAACTGATATGAAGTGCGACAGAACTAACATGGTGTAGATTGGAACTAACACGCTACAGAATAGAACTAACATGGTGTGGATTAGAACTAACACGCTACAGAATAGAACTAATATGGTGTACATTAGAACTAACACGCTACAGAATAGAACTAACATGGTATATTTTAGAACAAACTTGTTATAAAATAGAACTAACATGGTATATTTTAGAACTAACTTGTTATAAAATAGAATTAACTTGGTATAAATTAGAACTAACTTGGTATAAATTAGAACTAATGTGTTTAAAATTAGAACTAACTTATTATAAGATAGAACTAACTTGGTATAAATTAGATATAACATAGTATAAAATAGAACTAATGTTGTATAAAATAGAACTATAACGTGGTATAAAATAGAACTATAACGTGGTATAAAATAGAACTAACTTGGTATAAACTAGAACTGACATGAACTACGACAGAACTAACATGGTGTAGATTAGAACTAACACGCTACAAAATATAACTAACATGGTGTAGATTAGAACTAACACGCTACAGAATAGAACTAACATGGTGTAGATTAGAACTAACATGCTACAGAATAGAACTAACATGGTGTAGATTAGAACTAACACGTTACAGAATAGAACTAATATGATATGCATTAGAACTAACACCATATAAATTAGAACTAACAAGTTACAATATAGAACTAAAATGGTGCAGATTAGAACTAAAACAACATTAGTTAAACTAATATATAAGAATAACACTGCATCTCTGTATTTGGGTTAAGATTTCTAACAAACTGTTTTCTGGATAAGCAATATTTAACAAGAACTAACTGGGCGGGGGGTTGCAATACGCAATGATGTCATGTCCTCATTTGTTGCTACCCTCGCTGGATCGGTTTCGATCTAAGAAACCCTTTTCGCTGTCACTCGCCTTTCTTTTTGAAGGTCCTGGCTTACTACGCTTTGAGGAAGGAGAACTGGATTCCGCTGAGCCACTGTGGGAGACAGCAAGGTTTAAAGGGAGAGGAACATTGCCGGTGGGGAGAGACCTTGGAGAATTGGCACCCCCGACCCCTTGGTTACGGACAAACAACTACCGTTGGTCTCTCTCGACCGTCATGTGTTTGCCATCCCAACTAACCTCAATTAACTCGGGGTCGGTCCTAAAGGGCTGCGCACGCTGGGGCCCTAAGTTAAGTCGTGTGGATCCCTGAGCCCTCTCCAAATTCCCCCTGCATTGGACCTGCGTGATGGTGTATCCTTCCTTAATGTTACCGTCCACCGGAGAGATGTAACGAAACCCAAGCCTCTTAGGGATTTTAGATAAATCCCTAACCTTGAGTAGAACTCTGCAGTCTTCGAAGTTAGAATGTGTTATGACGTCCCTGAAGCACATGACACATTCAACGATACCAATGAGTAGAGATTGCAGAAATTCAAAATTCCAGAGGTGGTATGGGAGATTGAATAGGCGAATCCATACTAGAAAGGGTTGAGGTAACGTTGTTAGCCTCAGATTCTCCCTCTAACGGCGGAATCTGCCCTTAAATGTGTCCATATCTATCAGACCGAGTTTAATAGCTTGGGCAAGAACTTCATCGGATGGAAACTGCACCATGAAGCTGTGCCTTGCCGCCTGCTTGATTTGATGGGGCCATGTCCTAAGATTAAAGCGGTAGGCCACCATCTCTCGGAGCTCATGCACAGATGGACGACCTCTATCAAGATTGAAAATGGCGTAAGAAGAAAGATGTCGGATGGTGCTGGAGGTGTTGGTCGGGACGGTAAGCATCCTCGGAGGGGCACGAGCGGTAATTCCATGATAACAATCTCGAGAGCTATGCCCTGTCGCATGGCAGTGCACACAAAAAGGATCCCCAACCATTTGTGAGGGTATACGATGAAAATAGATGACGCCGGGTTTCGATTTTTAGCAGGGGGAGGGATTTCGGAGGTGCCTACGCTGGGGGCGGTAGAAGAATGGTGGAGTCCGTACTATCGATGGAAGTTCGTATTAGGTTATTTAAGTTAATTAATTTATTTACCTGACTTGGGAACACGCGAATATATGATGTGATATGTTAGTATGATGGAACCGTCGCTTTGAAAAAAGCGAACAGCTGGAGTGAGAAGATAACTTGGCAAATAAAAAATTAGAACTAGCTATGAGATAGAACTAATGAGCATCACTAGAACTAGCTCTCAATTAGAGCTAACACAACATGCCATTGTAGCTAAAACGTACTCTTTTAGAACCAACACGAAGTTAGAACCAACAATACATCTAATAACAATCATTTTCAATTAATTAAATATACATACATTATTGTATTTGTATGAACATATCATTCATCACTGTACACTGTTTCTTCTTTATGTCTTTGTTCATAACCAGCCAGTAATAATTGTGTGATAGGTCTTGCTCGCATAGCTTCAGGGATATCGTTCGGAGGATTAACTAGCAATGTTGATCGTCCTTCAATTATGGCTTTTATATAGAGGTAGACGAACACACCACAGTCAAAGCTGCAACATAGAAGACTAAATTAGACATTTTCATCATATCTAATACTAACACAAATTAACACAATATAGACATCGGAACTAACCGTCCTCTTTGTTGCTCGCATTTGATGGCTTGATATCTAAATATTTTGCGCACATTTTTCTCAATAAAATCACCATGATGGGCATCAAAGTAGTTTATGATTTTAATAACAGGCTCTATCCAAGCTTCTTGCCTAGCAGAACTGTAATGCTTGATGACTTTATCTTTAAGATCAACTTCTACAAGATGCCAATGATCGTGTCTGACCAAAGGGATCAAGAGATGCTCCATACGGAATGCGGTATATTTGTCAATGAATGACAAATATAGCTCGTAATTGTTCGTCTCGAAGCCATAGAGTGAGTGCTGCAAACACATCATGTTTAAGTTGAAATTAAAACTAACATGAGCTTGAACTGTTACACAATAGAACTAACATCGTATCAATTAGAATTAACATGCCATCAGTTAGTACTAACAAATACGCCATAAAATAGAAGTAATATGCTACAAAACATATCTAACATTGTGCAGATTAGAACTAACACAGAATAAACTAGAACTGACATGAACTATGACATAACTAACATGGTGTAGATTAGAACTAACACCATATCAAATAGAACTAACGTGGTTCTCATTAGAACTAACACGCTACAGAATAGAACTAACGCTGGAAGGGCAAGAACTAACATCGTATTAATTAGAACTAACACGCTACAAAATAGAACTAACATGTTACAGATTAGAACTAACACGGTAAAAATTAGAACTAACGTGGTATAAATTAGAACTAACTTGGTATATATTAGAACTAACTTGGTATAAATTAGAACTAACGTGGTTAAAATTAGAACTAATTTGGTATATATTAGAACTAACTTGGTATAAATTAGAACTAATGTGGTTAAAATTAGAACTAACTTGGTATAAATTAGAAATAACGTTGTATAAATAGAACTAACGTAGTGTAAATTAGAACTAACTTAGTATAATTTAGAACTAATGCGGTTAAAATTAGAACTAACTTGTTATAAAATAGAACTAAATTGGTATAAATTAGAACTAACGTGGTATAAATTAGAACTAACATAGTATAAAATTAGAACTAACGTGGTATAAAATTAGAACTAATGTGGTATAAAATAGACCTAACGTTGTATAAAATTGAACTAACTTGGTATAAATTAGAACTAACGTGGTATAAATTAGAACTAACGTGGTGTAAATTAGAACTAACTTAGTGTAATTTAGAACTAATGTGGTTAAAATTAGAACTAACTTGTTATAAAATAGAACTAAATTGGTATAAATTAGAACTAACGTGGTATAAATTAGAACTAATGTGGTATAAAATTAAAACTAATGTGGTATAAAATAGACCTAACGTTATATAAAATAGAACTAACTTGGTATAAATTACAACTAACTTGGTATAAATTAGATATAACGTGGTATAAAATAGAACTAACGTTGTATAGAATAAAACTAACTTCGTATAAATTAGAACTAACTTGTTATATAAAAGAACTAACGTGGTATAAATTAGAACTAACGTGGTATAAAATCGTTCTATGACGTGGTATAATATAGAACTAACGCTGGAAGGGCTAGAACTAACACCGTATTATTAGAACTAACACGCTACAAAATAGAACTAACACCCTGCAGTATAGAACTAACACGTCATAAACTAGAACTAACATGAACTGCGACAGAACTAACATGATATAAATTAGAACTAACACCATATCAATTAGAACTAACATGGTACAGAATAGAACTAACATTGCGTAGATTAGAACTAACACGACATAAACTAGAACTAACATGAACTACGACAGAACCAATTTGGTGCAAATTAGAACTAACACGCCATCAGTTAGAACTGACAACGCTTAAATTAGAACTAACATGACTTATGGTAGGTCTAAATTGACGCTAACTAGAACTAACATGACTCATGGTATAACTAGCATGGATAATACAAGATCTAACATGCATTTTAATCAAAACTAACACGGTGAAATTAGGAATAGCATGTTCTTACAAGAAAGAACACTGATATGACTCCATATCCTTTGTCATATGCCTCTTGGTTAAGCGTGTCCAATATTGCTTCTTCCATCTGTAATTGTTATGAAACATTAAAATTCAATTTAAACAAGACAATTTCAATTATTGAGCAAGTATAATCTAACCTTGTCGTCAAGGCGGCCACCACGAAGCAAATATAACAACTCTTCCCTATTAATACTGCTGTTGGATTTTACTAGAACATTATATCTTCTGGTATAAATTAGAACTAACATGAATTAGAACTAATATGTGAAGAATTAGCATATAAATAGTCATCTGAAACTTACCTGTGAATCTTCTGAGAGCAAAATTTGGTTAGGCTCTTAATTTGAGCTTTGTCGAGTCTGTCTGCTACTGGAGATGGTATCTTTAAATTATGTACAAAAGCACCTGTGCTATCTATTATGCGTAAGTTAAACAATGTAGAGTCTGGAAGCTCTTTATTCAGCTCTCCCAATAGAGCTACCTCTTCATCTGCCATTGGCTTCAAACTCAATGCATCCCAAGTGGGGATTTGATTACCAGGTAAAAATGAGTAACTTTGTCAACTAGTTTTACTTTTGGTTCAGGACTTTCAAGTATATCTATTTCAATTTTTTCCTTTTTCTTTCTTTTGCCTTCAGTATATGGGGTCCTCTTCTATTTAGATCTCCTGCTTACCCTTCTTGGTTGTGGTCTACCCTTTGCTTCCACATAGCTCGTTAGAACTTCTACAACTTTGTCCACATCATGTTTAATATTCACAAGATCCTCTTCCCTATCCACATGTTCCTCCTCCATATATACATTATCCTCAGCCTTACTATCTACATTCGCGTCAACCATACTATCTACATTCTCCCCTTCTCTATCAACATGCTCCTCCAACTTGTTTGCATTCTCCTCCTCCTTATCTACAATATCCTCCTCCTTATCTACACCATCAACAGGATCCTTATCAAAACTTTTGTTATCTACAATACAATTTTCATGTTCAATATGCTCCTCTTCCTTACATACACTATCCTCATCCTTACTATCTACAGTCGGGTCAACCTTACTATATACCCCCTCCCCTGAAGAAGTAACAAGGTCCTCTTCTATTGCCTCATCATCAGCAGGAAGCTTCACATCCTCTTCAATAATCTTATGTACATGTTCTTGCATGGTGAGCTCTTCCTTATATGAACTGCTTGTTTTGGACTTCTGTTCCTCTTGAGCTTTCCTTCGCTTCTTCCTAATTTCATTTGCAATTTTCTATTTGATATTTGCCTTAAGCGCCACCGGGTCTATAACCTCATCATGTCTTCCAAAATTTTCAATTATCCTATTTAGCCTATTGATCTCAATCATGAATTCTTTACAATATTTACTCTTGGTCTGCTTTGTAGCAACAAGTAGTCGCTTGAGAAATTTAGCATAATTTCTCCAAAATGTGAGTTGCTGCTCAATGGGAAGAACATTGATCTCCTCTTCCTCGTTAAAAGCAAAGTCAATATGCTTTGCCATGATCTGTTATTGATACGAGATTATAATTTTAAGTAGGATTACACATAATTAGGATATTATTTGCAGTTAGTGTGAAATGAGTACGACTTAACATAACAGGATACTTACGTAGCCTATTGAGAAGTTCTTAGTAGTTTCTTCCTGGATAGCCTTCCTCTTTGCCTGACGCTTTTGATGAAGAACTTTACCCCTCTGTGTAGCAGGAACTTCACCCCTCTGTATAGCGGGATGTGCATGAACATGACCTGGAGAAGCGACCTCCGCAATAGGCCTATGGACAAAATATATTGACGCTGACTTAGCCTTTGTCGTAATTGTCTCCATCCTCATAGATGGGACTTTCGCCTCCTCTGGTGCCCAATTTGTCATTGGAGATCTGGAGGTGTCTACGAGGGCATATTTCTTTATGCCAGTCATCTCGTAGTACCAAAGCTGTAGCAAATATATTTAGTATTAATAATTAATACTAGACTAGACCAAACCAAAGAGAGTAAAATATGGCTGCAGCTAGAACTGACATGGTATAAATTAGGACTAACAACATAAATTAGAACATACATAAACTATGTTAGAACCCTATGAGCCCAGGTAGACTAACATGCCCTATGATAGAACTAACATGGGTGCAGATAGAACTAACATGGTATATCTTAAAACTAATAAGTGCAGATTAGAACTCACACGACACAAATTAGAACTAACAAAATATGCAACAGAACTAACATGGTGTAGATTAGAACTAACATGGTATACATCAGAACTAACATTGAATAAGTTAGAACTAACAAGGCATAGGTACGAACTTACACATAATAGTGTCATGCATCCTAGGACATATGTGACCCTTTGCTTCTTCTTTCCCTCTAAAGCAACTCCAATGTCTCTGATAATTTCATCATAAAAGAACTAGGCCCATGCAATAGAATTGACCTTGTCAATGCTATCCAGGTACATGAGTAAGGGTCTAGGGATACCTTCCCCGGCTCTGGGACTCCATATCATAGAGCATTGGTACATGATTTGTAACAGAACAAAATCCTGGATATCCCGCTTTGCTGTAGATTCAACAGCCGTTCCAGTAGCCCTTCAAGGTGTTTACGTTGGATGGTTTCTGCTTTTTTTAACTTCTTACCCTCTTCAGAAATAAAAAGATTAGCGAAGTATTCCACCCATATTCTGCTTCCTGAGTCCCGATTGTTACTTATGACTTCCTTATAAATTGGGAAATGAGTATGGTTATGGCCCCATTACAAATTAAAACTAACATTTTTCATACATCCACTTTTTGAATCAGGTATAGAAAATGTGTTATTATCTCTGTCAAAAAAGCTTAGCAGCAGCTCAAGTGTGGGCCGATCAGGCGCAGGAGCCCCAAATAAAATATAGTGTTGAAATATAGAACCGCAGTATGCATCCCTATGCCACTGACGAATCTTCGGGGCAATGCGCTTCATGAATTCCCAATAGGCCTCGATATTGGCGGTTAACCTTAGTGATTCTCCTGCACCTGTTAGAGCAACATTTTCCCTGCAAATGGATTTCGAATTTGTAAGTTCAATAAGACATATGAACTCATATTAGACCTAACACTAACGGGAACAAAATAGAGCTAACGCGCATGTTCAATAGAACTAACAAACTAGAACTAACATTGGTCTCAAACTAAAACTAACATTGAACTCAAACTAGAACTAACATTAGTCTCAAACTAGAACTAACAATATTGGGGTAAAACCTAGCCGTTCCCGTTGCCGAATACTGAATAACATAACACTTACTATTTTTTTGAGGGGGGTTTGTTGGCATGACCAGCCATTGCCGTTCTCCATTTCTGGGCTTGACATTGTATTGCCTCCTTTTGCATTTCGATTAGGGTTTGCATAGCTTCTTCCGTGCTGCCAACCGCAGATGAACCGTCGTTGCCCTTCGACTCGGCTCGATGAACGACCTCGTAGTCGTTACTGGATCCTTCCTTGGACGATATTTTCCTGGCGAAAACCCTAAAACTGTTGAAATCCGTATAGCAATTAGAAAGATGAAGATTTTTTTAGGCTCCAAGGTGGAAGAGAGAGAAGGAGAGGGAGAGTACCTGAAAAGGAATGGGGCGCGTTAACCGCGCTCAGTCCCATCAGAGAGGCAAGATCGTAACTTCCGCTTGGCTTTTTCTGAAAAAAGACACTTCGGGGCCTCGTCATAAATAGTATGCGTATTTGGGGCTTATATACATGGGGCAAAGTACAAGGGGGCTAGTCACACGAAGTTCCCACTTTTGGTTCCTGGACACATTTTTCCCTTTAATATATGATGTATATATATTTAAATCAAAATTTTAATTAGAAAATAGATTTAAGATTATTTAAGTCTTAAAATCAGTATATAAAAGTTAAGTAGAAATGGTAAGTGAATTAAAAATATGACATCATATGTGCAATAATACAAATAATAAGATGTGATTAAATTTTAAACAAATATTTAATAGACAAACGAATCGAATATACATTTGGTTAAATTCTATTCATTAGTAAACTCGAATACTAAAAAATATTTGTTTAGTGGTAAATAAACTATCGAATCGAATATGACTGAATAGTTATTCGAACAATTATCGAACTATTTGTTAATTATTTGGTTCATTTCCACCCCTAGTGGCGATTGGCGAAGCGTGTGGTTAAAATACTTTTGACTTTTGAGTGTTTACATATTTATATATAAGTATATAGTTCTTCGTATTATTGCCTCTTTTCCTTTGTTAGTGTCTTGAATTACTAAAGCTACCGTACCGAGCACCTTGTACAAGATGCAAGCTAAGTACCATCTATATTATCAATATTATACTACTAATATAGCTGCCATTGAACCAGCCTTGTGGCAACTAATTAGCCCATAATTATCTTGCAAAAATGATTCCGTAAAAAAATAATTTTTTTGCTAATACACCTGCCTAAAAATCTCACGGAGGAAAATAAATGGAAAAAACTAATATCTGTTATAATTTCAAAAAGAAAATCTTTTCCCCAGTTAGACTCAAGACTAAATCTTTTTTCTTCCCTTTCTTTATCCTTGTCTCTCTCTAATTTCTTTTGTTAATCCCACATCCTAAAAAATTTAACGCAGAAAAAAAATGGCAAAAACTGATATATTGTTAAAATTTTTAATAATATCTTTCAATTTTAAAAAATATTTTTACACCAATTAGAATCAAGAGAATATTTTTCTTTCCTTTCCTTTCTCCTCCTATATCTTTTCTCTCTAATTTCCTTCGTTAACCTACCGCCTAACTATCTCACGGAGGAGATAAAATGAGAAGGAAAAAAAAAACAATTTTCTGTTAAAAGTTAAAAATATATCTTATAAATGGAATTTTTAATATAATTGGTATTTCTTTAAAAGTATGGAATATTAGAAAAGTTAACATACTATAACTAACATAAGTTTTAAGATCATTGTATATGTTGGAACCTTTATCTCCTAACTATCACAGCTAAGAAACTCCGATGGAGAATAAAAAGGGAAAAACTAAAATAAAGTTGAATATTTCGATTAAATTTTGGCATCTTAGATTTTTCAGGAACTAAAAACAAAAAAAATTTAAAGTAACAGCAAAAACATAGTATATATGAACAAACCACCTAAGTATTCTGCCTAAATTGACTAGAGAATAAATGAAAAATATATTTCTTAAGATTTCTTTGATGATATTTCTATTGAGACTTCTTAAATGACAACTCTTACGCTCGAGAACTCCTCTTTTTCAATCCTCTCATCTTCCTTCAAAAACCTCTAGATTTGTTCAAAGTCAATATTAAATTTTATGGAAGTTACCGATGGACTATAATTCTGCTCAACAAAATCCATACATCTTTTTTTTTTATCTTTGGGATATTCAAATGTCAGAAAAAACTTTGGGATATCAAAGTGTCAAAATATTTAGGGTATCACATTATCAGAAAAAACTTGGGGTATCAATGTCTAAAAAGATGTAAACTTCCAGGCATCAAATTGCTAGAAAATAACTTTGGAGTACCAAAGTTAAAAATGATGTAAACTTTACAGTACTAAAGTGCAAATAACACTGATTTGATCACATTTATTCTATTTATAGAGGGGATTTTATTATAAGGTTTGATAACCATGGTCCTAAGGATCGTGTGAAAATTCTCTAGTCAAACCTAAAAAAATAAAAGGGGATTTTATTGTAATCTTTAATAATTTATTCAGATAGCTATGAAAGTATTTGGATGTAACTTTAGAATATTTCTAGAACTCTTTAATAATTTTGGTACAGAAAAGAATTAAACATTGAAAGTTATGATTTGTCGTAGTTGATGACTATATTTTATTACACTTTTATACCCTTATTATCTATTTTATTAAATAAATATACTTACTACTATCGTTGTTTTATGAATTTTGTAGGAAATAAAGGATTTATTAAAAAGAGCTCAAAGAAGCCAAAATACTTCCTCTTGAGTCCCACTAGAAGCCTAGAGGAAGCCCATAAAGCCCAAACGACCAAGAAGAAAGTTAGTCAACAAGTCAATATGTTACAAACTAATCGATATGCTAATCAATTAGCTAATTGACAAACTAATCTATTAGGTTGTAATAGAAATGTGTCAAGGGTTGATTCTAATTTCTTAGAGCTCAATACTACTCCAAAGGTTGTGGTTAATTGTTATAGGCTATAAATAGGGACAGAGAGTAAGAATTATGGATATAAAAAAAATTTATAAACTCTATTTGGATATAGATAGGGGTAGAGAGTGAGGATTAGGGATGCAAAAAATTTTTATAAACTCTATTTAGAGAGGAATATTACTTTTAATTGAGAAGACCTTTCAAAATTGTATAATTTTAGTTTGCAATAAATAAAAAAAATTCCTTTTTAAAGTTTTGTTCTTCTTCAATTTTGATGATGAAGATGAAGATTTCCTTCACAAGTGGTCAGCCACTTGCAATGTAGGTTTTTATTTGCCTCTTTTATTTTCTTTTATTAGAATTGTATATTTAGGATTTTATTTTTTATTTTTATTTCATGCTTTGTAGTATATATTTATTTTTATACTTTATAGTTTAGATTTTTTATTTTCTTGCTCTTTAATTTATTTCATGCTTTGCAGTATAGATTTTTATTTCTTTCTTTTACTTCTTGCTTTGTAGTTAAGATTTATTTTCTTTCATGCTCTAGTTTAGATTGTAATTTTTTTGCTTATAATTTGTAGAATGAGTAACTAATTTATTTAGGAGTTCTAGGATTAAATAAAGGAAAAAATTACTTCTAGGCCCCAAAATTCAATTTTCAATGTGCCCCAGCCCCTCCAACTTTCAACAATGTGCTGCAGCCCTTTTTTTTGAAAAAATTGTGTCCAGGCCCCTCTTCCCAAGTTCCAATGCAACCTCTTCAAAAATCACGATTTTACCCATCCCCTACACTCCCCTCCTTCTCCTTCGTTCCCCCTCTGCCCCCACCCCCGCCTCCCTCCCCAGCTCTGCCTTCCTCCCCCGCTCCATCACCAGCGCCTATTGGCCTTCTTGTTTTGATGATGATTTAATAAATAATTTACATCTAATATTGTTTGTCTAGTGTTTGTATTTTGTTATTTATTATAGACAAACATTACATTGGAGGTTGGATGGATTACGTCATAACAATCATATCAAATGGAGGTTGGATGGATTACGTCATAACAATCATATCAAATGGAGGTTGGCGGATATAGTGGTTGAAGCCTACGTAATTCAAAGTTAAAGATTCAAGTTCAAGCTTCATCCGCTAGTATACCAAGTCAAGCTTATTGAAGATCAAGATTGCTTGGGTAACATTTAGTTTTAGGTTTTATATTATGTGTGTTAGTACTTTAAGCTCAATCATATACACACATACACATTTTAGTTTTATATATATAGTTATATATATACATATACGTTTTGGTTTTATAGTTTTTAAGTTTTAATATGAAACAATTAAATATAATTAGAAAACATATTTTTGTTTCATACTTATATGCATATATATGATTTCATCAATATCAATTTTATTTAGTTCAATGAAATCATGTTTTAGTGTATTATATGTGTATTTTGATAAAATACTACATTCATTATTTATAGACTTCATAACAATTGTATACATCTTTTATTAAGTCTATAAAATCATTTTGTATTGTTTCAAAATATGGTTAAGCTAAAATATCAAAACTCATATGTTTACACTTTTATGTTTTGGACTATTTTGCAAAATAATAATATTTCACATTTGGGAGGTTCTTTCTAAAAACCAGTTTGTGTAGCATGTGTATTATCATGTCTACAATCATTTTCCAAAGTTTTATATTTTTTGGAATTTATTTGATATTTTTAAACAGGATTTTAAAATGATCAAACTGCTTCTAAACCTGTATTTTCATATATCAGTTTGCGGTCGACCGTCACGGTCGACCGCGCCTATGTTTTTCTCTGAGGAGTCAGCAGAGACTTTCATGGTCGACCGTGACGGTCGACCGTCAGCATGTAAGTTCCCACGGTCGACCGTCACGGTCGACCGTAGCTTTCTCTGGAAGTTTTCTCAGGTTTGTATATGCCTCGCGGTCGACCATGAGAATTTGACGATCGACCGCCACACTGTCTTTTCATACACCAACGATTATTTCCTGCAACTGTCATTTGGGGATTTTTGGTCTTTTGTTTGGGGTTTTTGGCTGAGGTTTTGGGAGGCTATAAATACCCCATTGATCTTAGTTCTCATAACAACCAATGAGAGTGTTCTAAACAAGTATTAACAAGGGTTTATGTTTGGTTTATGTTTTGTTTAAAAAGCTTTTAAACAAATTGAGAGTTTGTTTTGTGAAATCAATTTCACAAGAGCTTGAGGAGATCAACCATTGGTGTTTGAGCATCCAACTATTCTTCCTCTACCTCTTGATCTATTGAGAAGTTTTCTAGACTCTATTTCTAGCTTTACATCTATTTGTTTGATTATCATTTTATTAAAGCTAGTTTTATATTGAGTTTAGTTGATTTGATTTCACTCATTGTTTACACACACCCACTTGAGCTTATTGTATTTACATATATTGTATATTTGGGTTGGTGAGAGTTGTAACAATTGAGTGTGAGCTTTTATTGTATTCTTATCCATATTAGAGAACAATCATTTATTATAATTGTGCTTATTATGAGGATCACTTTGTAATACAATTGTACACCGAGGGAAGTGTGTGGCGAGAGTCAGGGATTATCCAAAGAGGAGTAGCATCCGTTGACGAACCTAGGGAGAGGTTATATCCGAACACTTGAGGAAGACACGTCTAGGTCCAACACTTGAGAGGGTGTAGAGTGGGATTGCAAGAGTGTTGATTGTAAAGTTTTCGGTTAGCTAGAAAACCGCATGTGAGGTGTAAACGTTATTCGGGTGAGCATAGAAAACTCGGTTGTGATAGTAGAGATCTCCTCGAGGTGAGGAGCGGAGACGTAGGTCCTGGGGACTGAACTTCGTAATCATATTATTTGTTTGTGATTGCATTGGCGCACTTATTTTTATGTTCATATCTTATATCACCTTTGTATATTGCTTATTGATTATATTGCCCACTATCTAGTTTAGATTGTTTACCCTTGTGTAAATTATATATCCTTGCATATATCCCATAGTATATCTCATTACTAGGATATTTATCTTTGTTCATATTGCTTATTCTTTCTTATAACTTCTTGTATATCTATCTTACAAGAATAAATTATTAATTAATTTTAATTGGTATAAAATAGGGATTAGATTAGCATAAGACTCTAATCACCCCTCCCCCTCTAGGGTCTAACAGCGCCTTCCCAAGCGTTGCCGCCTCCCTCCCCGCTCGACCTCCATCCCCTTCCCCACCTCCCTCCCCTCCCCCGCTGCACCTCCCCCTACACCTCCCTCCTCCTCCGGTCCCCCTCTGCCTCCTCCCCCGTTCCCCGCCAATGCCTTCCCAAGGGTCGCCGCCTCCCTCCCCTACTCCGCCTCCCTCCCCTCCCCCGTTGCACCTCCCCCTACACCTCCTTCCTCCTCCTCCGATCCCCCTCTGCCCCCTCCCCCGCTCCGTCGCCGGCGTCGTCTCGAAGAACTTCGAATGGCCGATGGAGATCATGGTTATCATGTTAACATGGTAACTCTTACGGTTAACATGTTAACTATTAATAGTTAACATGTTAACTGTAAGAGTTAACATATTAACAATAAGAGTTAACATGTTAACCTTAAGAGTTAATATGTTAACCGTAAGAGTTAACATGTTAACACGATAACTATGATCCACTGGCATGAGAAAGAGGAGGATGAAATTAGGATTTAAGCCAACTGACATGTCTAATCATGAGCTGGCATGTCTAATCATCCACTGGCATGAGCTGGAATCATGATGGAGGAGCATGGACACAATTTTTTTAAAAACAAGGGCCTTCAACACATTAAAAAAATATGAGGGGCTGGGACACATTGAAAGTTGGATTTTGGGGTCTAGAAGCAATTTTCCCTTAAATAAAACTAGTTTAATTTCCTTTTGATTTTTTAAATTGCTATCTTTTGTGCTTAAAATAATCATGCGTAGGATAATTATCTAGATAACTAACTGGTAGAATACTTATCTTAAATGGTTTAATATTTATATTTTTTAAATTATAGAATTGTTATCTAGTTGTTTATTTCTTTTCATAAATGGTAATATTGTTTGAATATGTTTTGATAGATTATGCTTGTTTTGAGTAACTCGATAGTCTACGCTTAAGATTTCTAAGTAATATTGGAACTAAAAGAGAATAGTTCTTAAATCCAAATTGAGATTACTTAGTGGATTGAATCCTAAATTTTTAGTCTTCTCACTTGATTTCCTTCATCATTGTATTTGCTTCTTGTTTCGATTGGATTTTCTTTTTGATTTTCCTTTATTTGTTTTTCTTGATTTTCCTTTTTTTGTTCTTCTCTTTCTGTCATTTCTCTCTCTTATTTTAAGATTTTTATTTATGACAAACTCTCAACCCAATCAACTTTTACACTTTCATATATACATATTTGAAGAACCCCTTAGGAATTTCTTTCTACTATTTGTTGGGTATCAACTCAAAGTCCAAGAAAGTAATTTATAGAACTTCATGAGAATTAGATAGGATTAGAGATCTATCATGATTAGGAGTTTGGACTCCATCATGATTAGGAGTTTGAATCTTATTCTAATTAGGAAGTTAGGTTAGAGATAGGGTTTTGGTTTCCCTATATATGTCCTTCTATTGTTAGAGGAAAAAAGAAGAAGAAGTGTAGAGAGAGAGAGAGAGAGAGAGTTTGGTAGTCTTTGTTCGTGCAAAAGATTATAATTTGAAGGTGATAGTGGATTGATTTTGGAGGTGATAGTGGATTGATTTTGGAGGTGATAGTGGATTGATTTTGAAGGTTCTAATCGAGGTAGGAGTACGAGAAGATGTGACAGTTATCAAGGAAGGTCAAAATCTCGGTTCCGAGACGACAGCGAAAGTGAGTGCTATTATTATGGAGAGAAGGGTCACATTTAGTTCAAATGTTCCCAGATGTGCGATGATTTGAAGAGTATTAGACAGATGAATCTTCAAGAAAATGAGAAGAAGGCGGACTCCTCGATGATTGTGTGTGATGAAGATGTGGTTTTATTGATGCAAAGTACAGAGACTGATGCGAGTAACACTTGGGTGTTAGATTCTATAGCCTCTATGCACGTTTGCAATAATAAAAATTATTTTAACACATTAAAGACAAATGAAGAATTTGACGACATGATTGTTGGAAACAACGAGAAGATGAATGTTGAAGGTGTTGGAAGTATTTGCCTCAAGCTTCACACTAGGAAGGTCGGAATTCTTCATTATGTGAAATATATGTCGTCATGTGGTGCTAATTTAATTTCGTTGGGTGAGATGACATCACGTGGGTACAAGTATGTGGGTGAAGGAAAGTGGTGCAATGTGTATAGAGATGGTGGTTTGATTTTACGAAGGAGAAAGAATAGCAATCATATTTGCTATTTAGATGGGTGATCCGTTAATAGTATAGATTACTCTTCCTAGACTCTTGTCCACAAGAAAGAGGTGAAGAACAAGATGAAGAGAGTGAGTTTTTCTGTAGTCGTTGAGACACTTGGAGATTTTTCATCGAGGGAGGATATGTTGGGTATCAACTCAAACTCCAAATTAGTATAGTATTTTAATTCTTTGTACGTAGAACTTCATGAGAATTAGATAGGGTTAGAGATCTATCATGATTAGGAGTTTGGGTTCCATCATGATTAGGAGTTTGAATCTTATTCTAATTAGGAAGTTATGCTAGAGATAGAGTTTTGGTTTCCCTATATATGTCATTCTATTATTAGAGGAAAAGAAGAAGAAGAAGAAGAAGTGTAGAGAGAAAGAGAGAGAGAGGGTTTGACAGTCTTTGTCCGTGCAAAAAATTATAATTTGGAGGTGATAGTGAATTGATTTTAGAGGTGATGGTGGATTGATTTTGATCCCGTGATTTTTTCCTGTTAATAGTTTTCCACATTAAATCTTGTACAATTTTATTTGCTGCGTTTGGTGGTTTTTCAAAGTTTTTACGAGATCTAAAAATTACCTTCAATATTCTCCTGCCTAGTGGATTAATATTTTTATACTATAACTATATTGTTGTGCACTTACAATGTTTCATTTTTATTCACATCAGTAGTCGAGATTATTCTTCATGTCAGTGTATAAAGATGTATTGTATTATAGTGATGGAAAAATGCCTTAGGGTTGCAAGTTTAATTCTGTTTTTTTTCCTCATTTCATCTTGCTAATATTATTTATACTTGATAGGTCAATATAGAAGCTATTATCAAATTTCTACATTTTAATTTGAATTGTAATTTAATGTATCAATTTGTTAGGGAAACATGTCGCACTTGAAGTTACTTAGCTTGAAACAATATTTAGTGAACAAAGACCCAATATTTGGGTATAACTCCTTTATTTGAAATATTAATTTAATATTCGTATAAGAAAATTATTTTCATTTCTTTACATATAATTGTGTTTCTCTATCTAATATCATCTTTTCTTTCTTTATACTTCCTATTGGTAATGAATAAATTTGGATTAAACATTATAATTTTTAGCAGCCGATATTATTCTTCATGTCAGTGTATAAAAAGTGTTGGGTGATAAAATAAAAAGTGGTGATGGAAAATTTTTATCTTAGACCTACAAGTTTGTTTTTTTCATTTCATCTTGCTAATATAATTTGTACTTGATAGGTCAATGAAGAATCCATTATCAAATTTCTACATTTTTATTTGAATTGTAATTTAATGTATCTTTTACTATAGGTTTACGTTAAAGTAAAACCAAAAACCCTTCAAACTCACCAAAGGATGCTATATCAGATTCCTCATTCACAAAATATTTTGACACATGTCCTCCTCGCTAGATCATCCATCTAATAAATAAGATCCTCCCTTTAACTTCAGCCATTAATTTAAAAATCTCTACATTTAGTAAATAAGGAAATTCTATATTTCTTCAATCACTATAGATTGAAATTATCCTTCGTCACGCTGGGGAGATTCGTGAGGCGGAGTTGCGGTTGAGAGCTTTGTAATTTGCTTTTGATTCTCTCGTTGTATTAGAATTTCTTTTCATGAATAAAATTATCCTTTTGTTTCTAGTCATTATTATTTTTGTGTGCGCCCCATTTTTTATTGTTCAACATGGATTCGCACCAGTCAGAGTTTGGCCGCAGGAGAATCCTAGCTGCAAGAGGATTCTAGCTATCGGCGAATTTTAGCTGCGGGCTTGTTTTATCTGCAGGCAAATTCTGTCTGCGGGCGAAATTAGGGCTGACTCGAATTCCAGAGTGGCATGCGAGTCCGATCGGGCTTGAATCACGTGAGTTCAAACGACGAATTCGACCCGCGGGCAGGCACCACTCTTAGTGGGACACGTGTCGCTCGTTAGTTAAGACGACGTGGGCACGTCGCTTCGCACTAAAGACGGCGTAGTGGGCCTCTTCATTCCCCACGCCCACTTTAGACCGTTGGTTGAAGATCATGTCTAGAAACTTCCAGATCTTAGCCGTTCATGCGAGATCCCGAGTTGTTCGGACTTACTCTCGACTGTTTGGCCCTGAACGGTCCAATTGAACGGTGGACAAACGTCTAGGCTCCGAGTATTTAATGCCCCTCCTCTTGTCAAGGAAGGTCACAGTTTTCTTGGTCGTCTTCTCCGGAGAAAATCCAAGCTTCCTCTCATTGGACTCGGAATGGCGTCGAATGTGAAGAGAGTCGCTTTAAAGAAAGGAAGAGGGGGTCCCTCCTCGGGCGCCGCCGAAGCCGCTGCCAATGATGGTGCCTTTATGTCTAAGTCTTTGCGTAGTTTGGTTAGGGGGTCGTAAGTCGAGGCGATGCCCCTCGTTCCTAACTCTTTGTTGTGTCTTTGTCGTGTTGTACAGTCCAGGATGAAGCACCGACCGCTGAAGAGTGAATGGCCGAGCCTATTTTGATTTCTGACGACGAATCTGAGAAAATCGGGACTTCTTCTGCCTCAAACCCTGTTCCACCGCCTGGAGCCAAACCTTGCCTCAAGATTCCACCTATCGCGGTGCTCGCTCCGGGTTAAGAGCCTGTTTCCTCATATTCCTTGTCCACACAGGCTCGCGTCGAAGAGTTCGAGAACGCCATGAAGCAGGTAATTTCCCTTGTCAGTCTTGGCATGGGAACCTACAATGGCTTCAAACAGTCTCTCCTGGATCGTATGGTCGACCTCAGGCGGTTGGGTGAACACCAGCTCGCTACACGTTGCATGCAGAAGCTCTTTTTTCTGGAGTCACACTTGACGAGACTAGAGATCTTGCTGCGAGAAGGTCCGGAAGCTAATGTGGAGCCCCTCTTGTCTCGCGCTAGGCGTCGGGAGGCATGGGAGCAGGAAGTCCGCTCCAGGGAAATAGCAAACTTAGAATCCCACGTCGCCTTCTGGGTGGGTCAGCAGCGCTCACTGGAAGAGCGGATAGGCGACTTCACTTCCACTGTATCTCGCCTGAGGGTCAAGTTAGAGCAGGCGGAGATGACCCTGAGGGGGCTTCAATCTGAGAATGCCAAGGTTAGCAAGACTGCTGAGGAGGAAACTCGCAGCTTCCAAGCATTGTGCCAGGAAGATGCTGCTATCAGGTCAAGCTTTGAAGATCGGGCTCGGAAAGAGGCTGAAGACAAAGCCCGGGAGGACCACGCGAGAAGCATGGTTGCGATCAAAGCAGAGCTTACATCCTTTAGTTTGTTGGACTAAGACCTCAGGTCTAAGACCATGTTAAGACAATTTGCCTGTTTTGCTTTTGAAACTATGTCATGACTTGTTTGATTGTGAAATCATAACTTTGTTCAAATGCACTGTCTTAAAACTGAATGAATGTTTATGTTCTTCTGGTTCTCAACGTGTTTGTGCACGTATCTCTCCTAGTCGCTATTGTCTTTTATCTTTTTTTTGTGAGGCCGTTGCAGGTGGACCTTTACTCACAGGCGAGTTTAAGCTACAGTCGGATTCTGGACACAGACGTGTTCAAACCGCTGGGGGATTCTGGCTACAGGCGAACTCAATCCGCAAGCAAACTCTGGCTACAGGCGCATTCTGACCATAGCCAGATCAAGTCGAAGACGAAATTAATGCCGGTTTGGGGTAGCCACGTGTCTGACCGCGGTCTTGAGTGCTCGCCAGCTGGACTAACATTGACACGTCGTCTTGTATTAAGGCGGTGTAAGAGGTCTTGTTGTTCTCCACGCCCAATCTAGACCGTTGGATGACGGACACGTACTTGGTTCGTACGTCATACACTCCCCTTTTTTACTTATCAGAGAGGACATTGTGTTGATTGTTTTCTTTTTGTTCAGGATGGCACCACGAGCGAAGGCGTTTGACGCGAAGAAGGCAAGGGGTGGTGCTTCTCCTTCGGCTCCCGCACCTGATCGTGATCCGGAGCCCAAACCTTCGGGCTCCGTTCTGGCTCAGTTAGAGGAGTTAGAGAACGCTGTGAAGCAAGTGATCTCGCTCGTTGATCAGGATCGTGGTACTTTCGCGGAGCTGAAGCAGTCTCTCTCGGACCATGTGGCCCGCCTCAGTTGCCAGGGTGACTTGATGCTCGGGGTAAGGTGCTCAATGAAGCTCATCGATCTAGAATTGCTTCTGACGAGATTAGAGGACTTGCGACACACGGATTTGGAGTCCGAAGTGAAGCTATTCTTGGTTCCAGTCCGCCGCTATGCTATGTGGCAACAAGAGTGTCGAAGGCGAGACATAGAAGACAAAGAGTCCCTTATTGCCCGTCTGGATCTTCGGCACCGCCTGCAATCTAACATGGAGTCTGTCGTTTCTTCCATCTTTTTGGGTACGATCCTGTGCACGGAAGGGGAATCAACCTTGACAGGACTACGCATTCAGAGTGAGACGGTGGGAGGCGATCTCACTAGAGAGAGGCGTAATCTTCCACTATTTCTTCAGGAGGATGTCGCTGCTAACGTTTCTTTCGAAGCGCGGGTTCGGCAATAGGTAGAGGATAAAGCTCGTGTCATGCATACGGAGAAGATAGCCGAAGTTAGGACTAAGCTTGCGTCTTTCAAGTTCCTAGAATAAGCCCGTAGGGTAGGAGTAGATTCTAGGTGTTCTGTTTCATGTTTTGCTTCTTGAATGTAATGTTATGACTCTCTTGGTTGTAAAGTCATAACTTTGTTCAAATATACTGTCTAGAAGCATCCAATGAAGTTTGCACTTTCTCGTCGTACACGTGCTCTTTCCATATTTCGTTGTGTCGCCATTCAGCGTCTCGTTCATGTGGCGGGTAGACTCAACTATCGGTGATTTCATGCCGCAGGCAAAGTTCACGTCTTGGCGAATTTATGGTACAAGCGAACTAAAGAGTTCGTGTTGTAAGCGAGACTTAACCTGGTGGCGAGTTTTGTTCTGCAAGCTCAACTCGAATCCTGGCTTATTTGTTCTGCAGGCGAAATTCGAGTGTCGTCGAGTCGGTTTTGCAGGCGAAACTCGAGCTCTGGCGAATTTATGCTGCAAGCGAGACTCAAGTGCGAGCGAGTTTGTGCTACGGACAAAACTCAAGCGATGGCGAGTTTGAACTGCCAGCGAAACTCAAGTACAGGCGAGTTTGGGTTGCAACGAAAATATTGGCGAGTTTGAGCCGCAAGCAAAACTCAAATGATGGCGAATTCGTGCTTCATGCGAAACTCAAACGATGGCGAGTTTATGCCACGTGTCTGCCTGCGGGCCCAAGTGATTGTCAACCAGGGTGATGTGGGCACGTCAATTCTCATTAATTGCGAAGTGACGGAATGCTTCTCCTTCCGTGCTCAAACTGAACGGTCGGTTTGGAGTCCCTAGAGCAGGGCTTTTATGGGCGTTGAGCTCGAAGCGTCGGGGGACATCTGAGCCGTCCGATCCACTTGAGGCAGCGAATCTCGACCGTCCTCTTTTGGCTATATAGTGTACTTGCCATCTCTTCAGCAAAGTTCTCGTGTCCACGAAGGAATTCGCCAGAAGAGAATTGCTGCAAAAACCTCTCTGACTCATGGCCTCCGCGTCCGATCATAGCGCCTCCGAAGGTGTTGATTCCTCTGCCACCGTCGTCGGCGTCGGTGTGCCGCCGGCTTCCCCCGCAGGCTCGGCTCAGGGGTCTTCTGCACTAGACCCAGCACCCCATCCAGTGTTCAACATCCTCCAGCGCTTGGAGGGCCTACTGCGCTGAACCTCCGTTATCATCAGTAAGGGCGTTGGAAAGTACTACGCCGTGCTTCCCCTCGTGGAGGAGGGTCTGGAGGCAATCTGTCGTGTAGGTGGTCCCCAGCTCGCACGACGATGTGAGCGAGAGCTCAATCGTTTAGAGGGGTGGATGTATCACCTGGAGGGCCTAGCGCAAGCCGATGTTTTGGACGAACCACTGCCTCTTGCGATGCGCTTCATGTTCGAGCGCGAGGATCTGGCGAAGCGCATCTAGGCGAGAGAGACCGAGCTTAAATGTTTGCGCAAGCGACATCATGCGGTGTTGGTTGAGATGGACGCCTACACGGCCGTCGCTTTCTTTGAAGACGCTGGGTCCCTCAAAGGCGAGGCAAGGCTGCGGAAGCTCGAGCGCGAAAAGATAAGGCTCAGTCACGTTGCCGAAGCGGTGGCCGGGGCGCTTCAACTTCTTTGCCGGGAGGAAGAGGATGGCGAGGCTGCTATCGCCAAGCTTCAGCATAGCAGGAGGCGGAGACCCGTGCTAGACAGACGACAGAGCTCGCGGCTGTCAAGGCGAAAATCGCCAGCTTTAGCCTCTTGAAGTTAATGTAGTGCGTCCAGATCTTTTGTTTAAACACTCTTTTGTAATTTTATTGATGCTTGCCGCATCATAGCTCAAAACTCCATGTCTGTAATTTTGGCCCGTAATGGCCTTTTGTTCTGTTTATCTGCTGTTTTGCATGCACAGTCTTCTTTTTTTTGTGTTTGATTTTTGCCTAGGACTATTGTGTTGGATTCGCCTGTGCTGTTTGGCGTCTGAGCCGAGCTAGTTATACTATTTCTCTCAATGTGGCGAGCCTCCGACTAGTCTGTTTTGGACTTATTCGCTAGGCTCCTTTTTTTTTGGTTGTTCGTAGCGTGGGGTCGGGTTAACTCTGACTTTTACGTTGTAGCTCAAGTGAAACCGAGAGGGTAACACTTAGCTTGAAACAAAGAGCAGTTACTCGTGCATGAGACCGGCTGAAGACCCCAACTATGACTTGCCATTTGGCGAGTTGTTGTCTGGGGGAACAGTTGGACATGTCGCCTGTCGAGCCGCCCTTGATAATTATCACCGTCTGCGAGGACGACGTATATGATAATGGAATCGTTCAGGGATGTAGGAATGTGACGATCGATTACTATAGAAGCCGTCGCGTGGTAGGCTACTACTCATCGGTTATTCTAAGAGAATGTTAGGATATCCGAAATAGGTCAGGTAGTTCAGAGAAGTAGGAGTGTGACTATTGACCGAAGTAATAACACGTCGCATGGTAGGTTATTACTTAGGCTGTGTTACTCATGGGAATAATGGCGCCAGTCATCAGAGGTGATCATTAACATGATGGAGTTTTGTTGTGATTGGAGCAACTATGAGGACTTATCATCCCATTTGGAAAGGATTGATAAGTTGACTTTGTTAGAGGTGACAGTTAACATAACAGAATTGTCTGCTGCGATGTGAGCGACTTTGGTGGGCTCATCATCCTATTAGAGGGGATTGGTAAGTTAATTTTGTCAGAGGTATGATGTTAACATGACAGTAGGAGTTTGTTGCGATTTGAACAACTCTGTGGACTTACTATCCTATTGAAGCAGATTGGTAAGTTGATTTTGTCAGAGGTGATAATTAACATAACAGAATTGTCTTGGCCCCGACTGTAAGAAGGTTGGACCAAATGGCGATCTAGGTCACGCTTAAGAATGCCGTTAGCAGCGTCTCGCACAGGGTTTCCCGTCGGAGTATATGAAGTAGGAACAGTTTAGCCTCGTGTACCAGTTGGAGGGCGTGAGGACTAGTTTAGACTCGTGCACTCGTTGGAGTTTGAAGAAGAACTAAGGGTAGTACTTCTTCAAATATTTGTCGTTGATGGGCATCATGATCTTGTCGCCATTTGGTTTGACGAGGCGATAGGCTCCATTCGAATAGACCGTCTCTACCACAAACGGTCCTTCCCACTTGGACTGAAATTTGCCCTTCTTCTTGGAAGTGAGAATCATTGGTCGGCGAGCGGTTAATACCAATTCTCCCTCCTTGAAGGATCGACGCTTGACTTTCTTGTCGAAAGCCTTGGCCATTCGGGCTTGATAGAACTCAATGTGTTGTTGAGCTTCCAGTCGTTTGTCATCCAATGCTTCAAGTTCTGCAAGGCGTCGTTGGTGATTATCCTCACTCATCATTCCCGCTGCCAGGGCGATGCGGAGAGATGGAATTTGAATCTCTAATGGTAACACGACCTCACAGCCGTATACCAATGAGTAAGGCGTGTTGCCAGTCGGTGTACGAACCGTTGTGCGATACGCCCACAAGCTCTCACCCAGCTTTTCGTTCTAATCGCGTTTGCTATTGGAAGTTAGCTTGGTTAAGATCTTAACAATTTTTTTGTTGAAGGCCTCGGCCAAGCCATTCGCCGAAGGGTTATAGGCCGTGGAGGAAAGGTTCTAAATTCGGAACTTGTAGCAAAACCTGGTGAATGCATGACTAACGAATTACGTGCCGTTGTCATGAATAATACGTCGAGGTATGCTGTATCGGTAATATAACATGGTGTTTGATGAACTTGATCACATCATTGGTCTTAACTTCTCTTAAGGGGACGGCTTCGGCCTACTTAGAGAAGTTCTCGGTGATCGTGAGGATGAAGCGATGGACTCTTGCTGACGGTGGGGATATTGGTCCGACTATGTCCATCCCCCATGCTTCGAAAGGCCATGACGCCTTTGTCGGGTGTAGGTCTTTGGGAGGTTGATGCATGTAGTTGGCGTGGATTTGGCACGCGTGGCAGCGCTTTGCGTAAGTGACCGCGTCGCTAACCATCCCATGCCAAAAATAGCCTATCCTTCGCAAACGATCCCAAAGCTTGGGTCCAGGCTGGTGAGCCCCGCAAGCATCGTCATGGGCTTCGCGCAGAGCTTCTTGTGCTTCTGCCTTTGAAAGACATCGAAGTAACAAGCCGTCGTACGACCTCTGATACAACATCTTGGTGGTCGAATCGTAGTAGAACCTCGAGGCACGTCATCGGACGGACTCTCGCTCCCTAGCGTCTTCGAGCAATATGCCGTACAGGACGTAATCGATGATCGGGAGGCGCCAGTCTTTCTGGTCGGGCTGATCCGAAACTTGATGGGTGGCGTTCGCTTCTGGAACGTCCTTTAGCCAAAAGAGCCTTCGGCTCACCACAGTGACCAATTGGGTCGTCTCTAGTGGCTGGGCCAAGTTAGCCGCCAAGTATGCGAGGGCATCCGCTTGCTTGTTCTTAGAACGGAGCACGTGCTCGATGCGAAAACTCTCGAATGACTTCACTAGCTTGATAGCTGCTTTGTGAAGCGGGATCAAATCGTTGTTTCTAACTTCATACTCCCTGGTCATCTGCTTGACGATGAGTTGAGAGTCGCCATAAGCCTCAAGACGCCTTATCCCTAACTCCTTTGCCAACTCGAGTCCGATGAGTAGCGCATTATACTCAGCCATGTTGTTGGTGTATGGCTTTGTTAAAGAAAAGACTCGGGGCAATACCTGGTTATGTGAAGAAGTGAGGACCACTCCCACTCCTACAATAATAGAGCCGCTCGTGCCGACGCGAGACACGCCGTCGAAGAACATTTGCCAAACCTCTGGTGATGAAGTTACGTTGACTCCGGGGGGTTCATCTGGCAAATCTTCAAATAGGTCAGTCATTGCCCCTAGCGGGTGACTAGCCATAAAATCACAGATAGCCTGTCCTTTGACTGACTTTTGTGGCATAAAGTGAATGTCATACTGAGACAGTAGGAGTGTCTATATGGCCAAACGTCAGTTTAACGCCACGGGCTGTGTCATGAAAACTCGGATGGGGTTCATCCGGGAAATGATGTGGATTGTCTGGTCAACCAGGTAGTGCCGCATCTTTTGGATGGCAACACTAAGACCAAATACTCCTTTTCGACCATTGGGTACCGCTGTTCGACGCCTTGTAGGGTTCTACTTAGGTAGTAGATGCCTGCTCATGGCCCGCGTTGTCATTTTGTGCCAAGAGGGCGCCCAGGGAATGCTCCATAGCCCTGATATAGATGAGGAATGATTTTCCTGAGATTAGAGCTGCAAGGACAGGCGGGTTCGAGAGATAAGCTTTGATCTCCTCAAAGGCCCGTTGATAAGGCTCGTCCCACACGAAGGAAGTACCTTTCTTCATTAGCTTGGAGAAGGGTTGACATTTGCCCGAAAGATTTAAAATGAACCTTCGGATGTAGGCCAATCGTCCCTGAAGACCCCTTAGTTCTTTGAGGTTTCGGGGCGGCTGAAGCTCTTGAATAGCTCGTACCTTGTCTGGGTCAATCCGGATTCCTTTCATCGTGACGACGAAACCGAAGAATTTACCACTAGACATCCCTAAGAATGACTTCGTATGATTCATCTTGAGTTGATGAGTCCTCATGAGTTCGAACATCACCCTCAAGTCTTGGAGGTGGTCGTCTTTACAACGACTCTTTACGACAGGTCGTCCACATAGCACTCGACCGTTTTTCGCAGATAATCTCGAAAGATTATGCTCATGGCCCGTTGATAGGTCGTGCCAGCATTTTTGAGTCCAAAAGGCATGACCGTGTAACAGTATACCCCCATGGGAGTCCTGAATGAAGTGTATTTTTCGTCCTCGGGGTGTATTTTGATTTGATTGTACCCTCAGAACCCATCCATGAAGGACATCCTCTCAAATCCACACGTGTTATCAATGATAACATCTGTGATGGGCAGAGGAAATCCGTCCTTAGGGCACGCGGCGTTGAGGTCCCTGAAGTCAATGCAGACGCGAATCTTACCGTTTTTCTTTAGGACTGGAATAATATTGGCTACCCAGTCGGGGTGCTGTTCCTCTCTGATGAAACCGGATTCGATCAGTTTCTTCACTTCGACCTCGATCGCCTCCATGATTTATAGATGAAACCGCCTTTGCTGTTGCTTGACTGGTTTGGCGTTTGAGCCGATGTTGAGGCGATGCATGGCGACCCGTGGATCGAGGCCGGGCATGTCTTCGTAATTCCATGTGAAGACGTCAATGTACTCCCGTATGAGGGCAATAAGATAGTCTTTTTCCTAAGGAGGTAGACTACCCCTGATGAATATGGGCTTGGGGTTCGCCTCATCACCCATGTTCACCTGGAGGATTTCATCTTCGGTCGGCGGTTCGCGTTGCTCGAAGTGATTAGTCCACTGAGCGTTGATGTGGCGATCCCATGTCTCATCATAAAGTGGGACCTGTCCATCCTCCGCCATTTCGGCAGGATCAATCGCAGCCATGTTGACCGTAAGGTTGTCGAACAAATCTTTTACACTAACGTCTGAGTACCATTCTGAGGTCGTCGACGATCGATCTCCCAAACACGCATAGTCGGAGTCCTCGTTGACATAACAGCACAAATCCGATGAGGAAGAGGAGTAGCCCAAACCTCTTCGAGTCCGGTTGAAGTGATTTGAGGGTTTGCCTTTAGGTACGTGAGCGGGTCAAATGATTGTTTTGTGCCCTCGGTCGTAATTCAGGCCCTCTAAGCGAGTAAGGTCATACCCCATGTTGCCCATCATACGCTTCGTGATTTGGCTGTACTGCGAAAATTGAGGCGCGGGCTCTTCATCTTAGACTTGTCCCACAACGTGCGCAAAGGGCGATCGATTCGTCCGAAGATAATATCTTTTTGATAATTATTCAGGGCTGGTACGACGAGTACAGCTTGCGATGACTTGATCGGCTGTGCCTTCGCGACATACGACGAGCATACAGGAAAGTGCAGGGAGCGATCGTTATAGAGTTTTAACACTAGGTTATTAGGCGCATCATCCTCAGACGTGGAGAAAGACGACAAATAAGCAAAGTTGAACTTCTCATTCATGATAATCTCCTCCGCCTGAACAGCGTTGGTTACATTATGACTTTCGTAACCGATTACAATTGATTCGAAGTCATTCAGGACTAGGCTGTCGTTATACTCGGGCTCGCTATCCGCCTCGTTATCGCTCTCCAGTTCCTCGATCGGTGGCTCGTCGGGGTCTTGGTACAGCAGAGAGTCTGTGAAGTAGTTCTCGACGCCCTTGAAGGGTTGCTTGTCGGCCACTACTGTTTTCACTTGCTCGTAATCATCTACATACTTCAAGTATTGGTGTAACGTGGATGGGACTATTCGGTTTCCATGGATCCACGGATGTCCTAAGAGCACGTTGTAGGATGGCTCGGTGTCGATGACGTAGCAGGTCACCTCCGTCTTCATGTCGCCTATTCGACATTTCAGACGGATTTTTCCGAGTGGCCGAGTCCCCGTGGCATTAAAGCCAAAGATGATCGTGGTAGTCGTGGATAGACGTTTCGGAGGTATCCCCAGGTGTTTGATCAATTTTAAGGGTACGATGCTTAGTGCAGACCCCGGGTCAACTTGGATTCGATCCACTTTCGACGAACCGACGTACCCCGTGAAGTACAGTAGTCGATCATGAGATATGCTCTTGATGAACATGTCCTCAGGAGTGAAAGTGATGCAAGGGACCCGTCTCTCGATGGTTTGGCAACACATCGTACATTCCCACTCCATGTCTTCTTCCCTCAAAAAGTGAGTGGAGAAGGCCTCTGAGTCGGCCAATGCCTCTTGTAGGGCTTCCCGGGTAGGCCTGGATAGCCGTAGGAGGTCGTACATGGTAATTCACGCGGGGATGCTCTTTAGTTGCCCGAGTACATAGAATCGGAAAGGTTGACGGCTTGAGCTCGGCCTGTCTGGATCTGGAGGGGTTGCCGCGGCTGGCCTCGTGGGAGGTCCTGCCGGGTTCTCCACTCTCGTGGGGTATTCCTTTGTGAATTCCTTCCCTGCTCTCGTGGCGAGGACAGTGGTTTCCTCCTCGGAGTCGGTCGGGGTGGTCATTGCTGTCTTATCTCCACCCAGGATGGCGGAGATGACGTTGCAAGGTTTTCCCTTAACCTCTTTTAAGGACTTTGCAAACCATTGTTCGTCGTTAAGGAGGTCCGGATGGACCCACATCACTTGACCCGATGGCAGAGTCTGGGGGACTAAACATTTCCCTCGTTGGTTGTGAGGGTCGTCATTAGTAATTTTCAAGACTGCCTTGGGGATAGGAAATACCCCTGCCAGAGCCTGGACCTCCGGGAGATATGTCCCAAAGCTCAAGGTGATCATATTCGTGGTCACCTGCTTTTGAACCTTCTCCTTCTTTAGGACTCCTGCATCGTAGAGGGCTTGGAGCTTATCCTTGAGGATGTAACACTTAGACGTGTGGTGGCCAAGGAATCTGTGATAGGCACAATAACTCGGGTCATTGATTTTGTTTGCCTCCTCAGGCTTCGTGGCCTCTGGCAATTTAATTCGAATGCTCTTGAGTAGAGTATCGAATGTCGCCACCATCTGGTCTTCTTTGAAATCGTATTGCCGCGGGGGTCGTTGCTCGAATTATCTGGGCTTCGACCTTTGAGTAGTTTAGGGTGTCGGGGTGGAGTCGACGGCCATGATCTCTTTTCCTCTTGTTCGAAGAGGATTCTTTGGCGTGGTCGGCTCTACGGCCCCCTTCTTGGGATGTGGTTCTTCGGCCTCTAACCTTTTGATCATGTTTTCCACTTGCTCGTCCTGACGAACAAGTTCTTTCCATGTTCGGGTTTCCACCGCACCAACCTTGGATAGAATATGGATTAAGAGATTGTTGCGGCACATCTCGATCAGTGTGGATTCAAAAACATGGTCCCGACAATGGACTAATCGGTTTCTGAACCTCTTCACAAAGTCATTGACCGACTCTGATTTTTGTTGCTTTTCGGCGAGGAGGGTGGCCATCGACACCTCCGTGTCGTCGTCAAAGAAGCGGGCTAGGAAGATTCTTTCCGCATCGGCCCATAACTTGCGGAACCATTCAAAGGCCACCCCTTTGAGGGTACCGATGAACAATCGGGTGAGTATGACATCGTTCCCTATAAGGAAACCAGTTTGCGCCATAAAATAATAAATGTACTGCGAAGGCGAGCCCTTGCCGTCGAACTGTACCAAGCTAATCGGTTTGAACTTTGCCGGGTATAGGACTGTATCCCATTCGACAGGATAAGGTCGGACCACCCCCAGCTTGTTCATGTTCTGTTGAAGCTTCAGGGCGTTGAGCTGGTTTTGGAACTCGTCGAACCTCTTGTCGCGGGCGCTACCCCCGGTATGCGACGTCCCTAGCGATGTCTTGGAAGAGTAATCGGATTGTGGATCGATATTATCTTCCGTTTCGGTCGCTGGACGATAGGGAGTTACCCACTCTTTATTCCCCGTTTGTCGTGGTAAGGTGCGATGGGTTCTTTTCTTCTTCTTCTTCTTGTTCAGAAGCTGCTCCAACATCTCTCTCAAAGAGTCAATGGTCGCCTGTTGTTCTTCGAACTTTTGGGCCACCGTCTGTTCATAGGTGGGTTCAGCCATGTGTACTCTCGCCAGTGCGTCCTGACTAGAGTACGATGTTTGGGACGTAGCTGCTACCGAGTGAATCTCGTCTTCACCATCGGAGGGAGGTGCTAAGGTTGAATAATCAAACCCAATGCTCACTCCCGTGCGACTACGAGTGCGTCGGTATATACCGTCTCGTTCACGTTGGACAAGCGGAGGGTTAGGTCCCAGGAAGGAGTCTGAGTCTTGAGAACCAGAAAGGATGGCCTTGCCCTTGTCGGTCATGTTGATTGTAGCGGATAGGAGCTCTCGATCGTCGGCGGCGCGTCCTTTTTGGTGACGACGCCTTCGACAAGAGGGTCTCGGTCGAGAAGGCCGTCGAGAGAGCCTCTCGAACACCGAAGGTTTCGCCGTTCCTATACATTAGCAGTCGGCGAGTACTGTTTGGATAAGCCTTTCGCAGTGGCACTGAGGACTTGCCCCATGTATGGTGCGTTTGCGAGTTAAGTAACCCCGGAGGTCTTCTGTGGGCGATTGGCGACAATAATTTGGCAAGTGACAATAATTTTTTTTTGTTATGTTTTGTTTTTTTTAAAGAAGAAAATATACAAAAAAAAAAAAGTAAAATAAAGAGGAAAAGTAACTACTTCCCACCCCCATATCTAAATTTTACATTATCCTCAATGCAAACTCCATGATGCACAAAGTAAAGCAGATACGAGTTGAAGTACTTATAGTTGTTCGGTCGACCAAGAACAATGATGAGAAAAATCTGTAATTACCTTTATGGTGAGGATGAAGTAAACAAAATAAAACCAACTTTTTTTATATATACATTTTTATTTTTTTGTTTGTTTTTTTATATTTTTTATTACAAATAATGTGGTTCATGGAGAATCAAAACCTCATCTTCTTCGAGCGTAGAATATTATTAAAATGGTTTCAAGCGTTGACCATTAATTTTAAAAATATGACCATTTTAGGATTTTCTATCTTGATAGCCCCATGTGAGAATACTTGTTTGACATTAAATGAACCTGACCACCTTGATCTTAATTTTCCAGAAAAAAGATGTAATTTTGAGTTGTAGAGTAAAATTTTTTGTCCTGGAGTGAAATTTTTCCGCAAAATTAAATTGTCATGAAAAATCTTTGTTTTCTCTTTGTAAATTTTTGAGTTTATATATGCATCATTTCAAATTTCTTCTAACTCATTTATTTTGAGCAATCTGTTTTTACATGCCGAGTCTAAGTCAAAATTTAACTGTTTGATAGCCTACAATGCTCGGTGTTCCAACTCTACTGGTAGATGACAAGCTTTTCCAAACACGAGCATGTATGGTGATATCCCCAAATTTTCTTGAAATATTGTATGATATGCCCACAGAGCATCACACAATTTTACAGACCAATCTTTTTTATTATGCTTAACTATTTTTTTCTAAGATTTGTTTGATCTGCCTATTTGTGACCTCTACTTGACCACTGGTTTGGGGGTGATAAGGAGTTGATAGTTTGTGTATGATTGAATATTTCCTCATTCAAGCCTCAAAAGAACGGTTACAGAAATGTGTACCGTTGTCATTAATGATCGCTCGAAGCACTCCAAACCATGCAAAAACATTCTCCTTCAAAAACTTGACAATAACCTTGTTGTCATTAGTCTTGCAAGCTACTACCTCAACCTATTTTGACATATGCTCGACGACTACTAGAATGTAGATATTTCCAGAGGAATTTAAAAAATGGTCCTATGAAATCTATACCCCACAAATCAAAAAGTTCAACAGCTAAGTTGGGTTGTAATGGTATAATATTTCTTCTAGTAACTTTTCCTAAGAGTTGACAGCGGTTACATATTTTGCCAAACTCAAATGAATCTTTGAAAAGAGTGGGCCAGTATAACCCAGACTGGAGAATTTTTTTAGCTGTTTTTCTTAGGCCAAAGTGGCCCCCGCATGCTTGCTCATGACAGAAGGATAGAACACTCTTAGTTTCTTCAGTAGGAACACACCTCCTAAAGATCTAATCAGGATAGTATTTGAATAGATATGGATCATTCTAGTAAAAGTATTTCACCTGGGAAAGAAAACGGGATCTATCCTGTTTGGACCAATGAGAAAGGATCTGTTTCATGACCAAGTAATTCACAATATCAGCAAACCATGGAATATATTGGATTTGGAGGAGTTGTTCATCTGGGAAATGTTCGTTAATAAGGACAGTTGATGTTGGTGCATTTGGAAGTCTAGAGAGGTGATCAGCTATAAGGTTTTCTGCTCCTCTTCTATCAAGAATCTGAATGTTAAACTCTTGAAGTAGGAGAATCCATCTAATGAGTCGTGCCTTCGCATCTTTTTTGGTCAAAAGATACTTAAGTGCGGCATGATTTGTGAAAACTTTGGTCAAAGACCCGATGAGATAAGACCTGAATTTTTCTAAGGCAAAGACTGCAGCTAAAAACTCTTTCTCGGTGACAAAGTAATTTTACTTGGCATCATTCAGAGTCCTACTAGCGTAGTAGATCACATGCTGTTTACCATCAATCCGTTGTCCTAAAACAGCACTAATTGTAGAATCGGATGCATCGCACATCAGTTCGAATGGTAAGGTCTAGTCTAGTGCATGAATGATAGGAGCTGTGGTTAGCTCCTTTTTCAGATATTCAAAGGCTTTAAGGCACTCGGGAGAGAAAACAAATGATGTATCCTTGGCTAAAAGATTGGTCAAGGGTCTAGCCATTTTGCTAAAATCCTTGATAAAACGTCGATAAAAACCAGAATAACCAAGAAATGATCTAATATCTTTGACAGTTTTGGGAGGAGGAATGTTAGAAATGAGATCTACCTTGGCCTTGTCTACTTCGATCCCTCTGTTGGAAACTACATGTCCTAAGATAATGCCCTATTTGACCATAAAATAACATTTCTCCCAATTGAGAGTCAGATTTTTCTCCCTACACCGTGCTAGGACAAGTTTGAGATGACGTAAACACTCAGAAAATGTGTCACTAAAACTGAAAAAGTCATCCATGAAAATTTTGAGAGATCTCTCTACCATGTCGGAAAAAATACTGGTCATGCAACGTTGGAATGTGGCAGGTGTGTTACACAGCCCAAAAGGCATGCGTCGGTATGCGAAAGTTCCATAGGGGCAAGTGAATGTGGTTTTCTCCTGATCTTCTAGAGCGATAGGGATTTGATTGTAACCTGAATATCCGTCCAGAAAACAATAGAACTCGTGTCCTGCTAATCGTTCTAACATTTGGTCAATGAAGGGAAGAGGGAAGTGATCTTTCCGAGTGGCTAAGTTGAGTTTTCGGTAGTCAATGCAAACTCGCCATCTAGTTTGGATGAAAGTGGGATCAGCTCATTAGCCTCATTTTGGATAACGGTGATCCCAGATTTTTTTAGGACAACTTGGACCGGACTTACCCATGAACTATCAAAAATGGGATAAATGATCCCATGATCAAGACAATTTAGAATGTCTTTCCTAACAGCTTCTTTCATCACCGAGTTCAACCTACGTTGAGGGTCTCTAGAAGGTTTGACGTCATCTATCAAATGGATTCGGTGTTGAACAATGGCTGGACTAATCCCTTTGATATCAGCCATGGTTCATCCAATGGCTTCCCTATTCTCTCTTAAAACATCTAAGAGAGCTTCTTTTTGACTGGAAGTTAAGTCAGAAGAAATGATGACTGGTAATGTTTCGTTCTCCCCTAAGTAGGCATACTCTAGATTTTCAGGTAAATGTTTGAGCTCTAACTTAGGGGGTTCCTCAACAGATGGGCAAAGTTGGACTCGGGGTTCTGTCTCTAAAGGTTTTTATTGCCAGCCAATTGTAGATACATGATTGACCAACGGATCTAACCCTAATTCGTCATCAAAAGACTCCTCAAAAATTAAGTTAGAAATACAGGAATCTGACTCACACTCTCCCTCTTGTTGCTCACTGAATATTCCTTGGATGAAGTTCACTTCCATGGGTTGATCAGATGGATCACTGGGCTGCTTCCCTAGGTTGAAAATATTAAGGTCAACAGTCATGTTCCCAAAAGATAGTTTTATTTGACCGGTCCTACAATTGATCAAAGCATTTTAAGGTGGCTAAGAATGGTCTTCCTAGAATGACTGGGATTTGACTTTTGAGATTGGAAACGGGCGGCGTTTCCAAGACAATAAAATCAACAGGGAAAATGAAATGAAATCAATAGGGAAAATGAACTCTCCAACTTTGATCAAACCATCCTCTACCTCTCTCTTAAGAATCTTCACGGATCTATCAGCTAATTATAGGGTGCATTGTGTGAGTTTAAGTTCTCCTACACCTAGCTGTTGATAGACTGAATAATGAAGGAGGTTTACGCTGGCTCCCAAGTCTAGAAGTGCCTTATCAATGTGAGTATTTCCTATGACGCATGGAATTGTAGGACAACCAGGGTCCTTATATTTCAGAGACATGGGTTTAGAAAATATTTCACTGAGGTTGGCAACTAAAAAGAATTTCTTGGGGACATTGGTGGTTCTTTTCTTAGTGCACAAGTCTTTTAAGAACTTTGCATAAGAGGGAATTTGTTCAATTGTGTCTAAGAGAAGGATGTTGATCTTGACTTGTTTGAAAGTTTCTAGGATTTTCTCAACCTGTAGGGAGTTTTTTCTAGGTTTGAGTCTGTCTGAAAGGGGGCAACAGGCATATACCTATCTAGATTAGGCTCACTCTCATGTTCAGCTTTTTGGTCATCGGAAGGAGTCACTTCATCAGAAGGAGTGTGTTGGATGGGAGAAGGAGTTTGATTCGGTGGCATTCGAACTTGGTTATCTATCTTCTTTCCTGATCGTAAGGTGTGAACTGCATTCACATGGGCTGGTTGGTTTGAACTGGATCCATTATCTTTAGGGTTCGCAACAGGTTGACTTAGAAATTTTCCTTTCTCTCTTTCGCTCACGGTATTGGCTTAGTTGCCCAAGTTGGGTTTCTAACCTGGTTATGGTTTGGGTGTTTGCTTTGAGCACTTGGCCTAATGTTTGCATGAAGGAATTCAGAGTGGTGGATAACTGGGTCAACATATTGTTGGTTTGTGTAGAAGCTTTCATCATCGCCTCTAAACCATTTTCTAAGACACTAAGATGTTTTTCATGGTTAGGACCTGAAGGGTTTATGGGTTGGTGAGGATGAGGAAAAGGTAGATTAGATTGAAAGTTGTTTGGTGCATTGAATGGGGTTGTGTTTCCTCTAGGGAATTGTTGGTTAGAAGTAGGAACGAAATTTTGATTTCCGATGGGGTTTCCTTGATTCCATGCAAAATTTGGGTGATTTCTCTAACTCGGATTGTAGGTTGGAGAGAATGGATCATTCCTAAGGCACTGGAATATCGCGTTCATCTGTTCTAAATGTTGGGTGTTTCCTAGGAGAGGGTATTCCTCTGAAACATGGGCAGGAGAATGGTAGTTGTGATAACCTGGGGCAGAAATATGATTGATTTGAGCTAGAGCTCGTTCCTTAACTTCTAAGGCTTCTAACCTTCGCAGAATTGTTACCATCTTTGCTTCAGCAGTAATGTTTAACTCTAGGGAATGACCATTAGACTTAGGTTGGGGAACTGATGAAACCTCATCATTATAGTGTTCGCACCGCATGGTTTTCTCTGAAAGACTCTCTAGAAATTCCCTAGCTTCGTCAGCGTTCTTTTTCATAAAATCCCCTTGGCATATGGATTCTAAAGAAGTCTTTGAAGAATAGTCCAATCCTTCATAGATGACTTCGCATAATCGCCATTTCTCGAGACCATGGTGAGGACATTGGATAAAAAGATCCTTAAACCTATCAAAGTACTTCCAGAATGGCTCCCCCGTGATAATTTTAAAAATTTAAATATTGTTTCTAAGCTTAACTGTTTTATAGATTGGGAAAATTTTCTTGAGAAAAACGGTGACAAATTCATCCCAAGTAGAAATGGAATTTATAGGCAATCTATACAACCATTTTTTTGCCTTGTCCTTAGGAGAAAATGAAATAAATCTGAGTTTGACTGCATCTTCAGTTAATTCTCGAATTCTAATCATAAGACACACTTCCTCAAATTCGGAGATAAAAATATAAGCATCTTCAGTTTCATTTCCTAGAAATTTCGTAAGCATGTTTATGTGGTGCGGTCGAAGCTCAAAGTTAGTTCCATTTGCCTCGGAGAGCTTAATGCATTAAGGGATTACATTCCTAGTGGGATAGCATATATCTTGGAGAACCGATGAATTAGCCATTTCTACAATTGGTTCAAAATGAATTAAACGATTTGTATTATCCCTAATCCATCCATGTTTGCATACACCAAACAAATTCTTTTTATAATTTTTAAAAAAAATCAAAAGTTAGTTTTTTTTTTGTTATGAGAAGAAAAAGGAGAAACCTAACTAAAATAAATAAAAAATAACCAATTTTCAATCACTCTAACTCTAAGGTTAAACATATCTCAGCTAGACCAGCTCCTAACCAAAAATTCGTTAAGTGAAAAGATCAAAGTTTTACTCGGTCAGTTAGCCAGGTAAGGATAGTACTAGAGGGTGATCAAAGATCATTGTTCCTTATAGAGCGCCTTACACAACCCCTAAACCTTACCTTAGACATCAATATATCCAAGAAAACCTGAACCGGTTCACTTAGGGATTCCTTGTTCCTTAATGAACTCGAATCCTTAGGGGCAAACATCTAATGAGATTTAAAAAAGTTTGGGTTTGTATAGTGAGAAATTAATAATTTTTGGGCTAAAGAAAGGGTGATAAAATCTCTCACCTTATCTTGATTAGGGGGTTTTACCCTTACAAATATTTTCAAGTGTGTGCTAAATCAAGATGCTCAAATTACTTTAAATAATTCGTACTATTATATGCAATGCAACCCTAGAAATTAAAAGCAACTAGAAAAGGATGGTAAAAAAAATTCTTCTCTTCTTTTTTTATTATGGTTAACAAAAAAATCTTTTTTTTAAATTTTAGATCCTAATTATCTCTAATTGTGGAGAGCGACTAAAAGGGCGAAATTAAAAATACTAGAAAGAAGACTTAATAAAAGAAAATCTTCATTTCCTCGATTTCCAATCCGTAATCTTTAAGCTCCAAGCGGTTCCTTCACAAGAAAATACACAAGTTAAAGAACCAAAATAATTAAAATCCTACTTAAACATCATTCCCCAGCAACGGCGCCAAAAACTTGATGGAATAAAAACATGTACCAAATGTTGCAAGTGCACAACCAATCAAGTTATAGTATAAAAAGTTATCGATCCCACGAGGAAGGTGTTTGCAAGAAATAATTAGATTTGGTTCTTATATTGTGTGTGACAATTAGGAGTGGTTAGAAACAAGTAAATGAAAAGGAGACGTTTGTTTGTTTGGAAGGTTGATTGTGTGTTGTATTATATTCAAAATAAAATGTTGATTAAGAGGGAAGAAGAATAAATAAATAAAATTACAATCGTAGAACAAGAAATGTAAGGAAAAAGAAAATGAAAATGAAAACAAGAGAATAAAAGAAAAGAATAAAATCAAGAAAGTGAAAACAAATGAGGATATCAATTTAAAGATATTAGGAATCTAAAATTGAATCCCTTAATTATTTCTCTTAGTAATTATGAAATATTCTCTTTTTATCTTTATTAGAATTCTCCTTTAGATTTACTAAGTGTAGGACATCAAACAACTCAATGAAAGGGTACCCTATCAAATTATCACCCAAGTTAAATTCATTCATGCAAGAAAAATCAATTTGAGACTTAATCTAGAATTCACAAGTGTAACCCATCAAACAATTTAATGAAAGGATATGTTATCAAGTTCTTCTCCTAGATCTCTTATTAATTATCCTAACATGATCATTATTTGCACAAGAGAATATTCCACAAATTAGAAAGAAATCTAACTTAGTTTCATGCAATTCATAAATTCCTACAATGTTTTAGTTCCACATTTAAAAATAAAAACCTAACTATAAACATAAAATTAAATTAATTACAGAAAATAAAAGAAGAATAAATAAAAAGAAAATCTATACTATGGAAATAAAAAGCAAGAATTAATTATGAAAAAGAAAAAAACTATGCTAACAAAGAAAAGAAAAAGAAAGAAGGAATAAAGAAAATAAAATTGTAAGGAAATAAATCTAATCTATGAATTAAAATGCAATATAAGAATTAAATCTAAGCTACGAAAGGACATACAAAAGAAAGTGAAAAATAAAGAAAATAAAAATAGAAACTTACATTCAAGGGGGTTTTCCTCTCCTTAAACTTAAACTCCGGTGAACAAGATTGTATTAAATGTAAAATGAATTACAAGTTTGAGGGTTTCTCAATCAAGAGTAAACTCCTCATACAAAACTTTCACACCCTCAAACTCTCATACTCTCCTCTATTTATATACCAAAATATCCAACCCTCATAATTAAAATACAATATTTCAACTCATACTACACCCATACCACAATCCAAAACTCATACTATATCTTATCCACAATCCAAAAAATCATACCCATGCCTATCCACAATCCATAACATAAAATGGGCTTTTGGCTTCATTTATTGGTTTTTTCCTCTTTGAGCTTTTGCTTCATGGGCTTCATTTTCCTCTTTGTTTCAATTCTTCATTTTCCTCTTTGCTTCAATTCTTCATTTTCCTCTTTGTGCGTTTACTTCATGGGCTTCTAAACTGCTGAAAAATAGAGAAGAGAGAATTTGAGGGTTTTTACATTTAATAATATTTATTTATGTTTTTATTCATTTATATGCAAATTAAGCTAAAATGTCGATATTAGCATATTTATTTCTTGAAATAATTAGATAATAAGGGTGTAAAATGTTATAAAATATGTTAATCACGCATGCCTTTATACACCCACCGGTGAGCATCCTTACACAAGGCATTGTCCCCATAGGGACCCATTTCTATTACCACTCATCGGTGAAGCTTACTTCACATAGGGTATAATCTATGAATATAGAGTATCAACCATCAACAAAGAAAAGAATACTATTATTCTCAATAATGGGATCATTGAAACATCGAATTATCATTATATATTCATTCAAATAATATCAATGATATAAATCTGAAATAAACAATAATGGGATAGCAATTAAGCAATCAACAAAGACCTCACACATGAAATGACTCAAATAGGAATATTATAAAAGTGATAAGATATACAACTGAGTATGAAAAATTAACTCGTAGGAATTTTAAGAAAGTAATCAATCAAACTCTAAAAGAATTGAGAGGAAATAATAAAATGTTACCTACTATTTGTGTTGGGTTTGTTTGGACCAACGAATGAATCCAAGAATATTTTTTCCTTTATATACATATATGTATACCTATATGAGATTCTAGATAACTAGATCTTTTATTATTTTTCTAACTTATAACTTATATCATGGTATATGCTACACTCGAGTTAGCTACATCCAACACTTATATTTTGGACAGACAGCAAATGTAGTGTGCAAGCAGCAATTTTAGATAGATGGATAGAAGAGAAATTAATGTCCAAAATGCATGAAACTAGTGCCATATGACTCTAACATATGTCTCCTTTTCAGAACCATAAGTGAAATTCAAGAGTAATATGTATAGCTCTAGTTATACACAAAACATTCAGTAAATGTACAATTGTTACTACAGACCATGTAGCAGATTGAAGTGCATAGATGAAGGGCCAACCGATATCCAAATTTAGCGAAATAGAGTTAAAATTGTTTCTATACAAGTATAGTTTTGTAACAAAGAGAAATTCATGCATGCAAGCTTCTTAGAGAGTTATACTCTTTAAAACATGAATGGGTCAAGATTTCAGACTTGCACCGAGAATAGAAATTACTCCCTCATCTTTGTTAGACCCTAGAGGGGGGGTGATTAGGGTCTTATGCTAATCTAATCCGATTAAATGCCAATTAAAATTAATTAATAAGTTATCCTAGCAAGTATAAAATACAACAAGATATGTAAGCTAGGATAAGCAATGAACAACAAGATATATCCTAACAAAGAGATATAGGCAATGTATGTGCAAGGATATAAAACAAACACAAGGTGATATATCCTACCAAATAGATATACAATATGATATATGCAAGGATATGTAAACTAACACAAGGGTAAACAAAATGAACTAGATAGTGGATCATATAAATAATGAGCTAATGACAATGGCGATAAGAAATATAAACACAAGTATAAATAAACGCCAAAGCACACTCAAACACAAGATATGATCACGGAGTTCGGACCTTCCGTCCTACGTCTTCACTCCCCACTCCTAGGGAGAAATCCACTATCACAACCGGGTTTTCTACGCTCACCCGAATAACGTTTACACCTCACAGTGTCGGTTTTCAACGCTCACCGATCAACATCACTCCTCACACTCGGTTTTCTAGTTCACCGAAAACTTCACAACACACTCGCAATGTAACAAATATAAATTTGTTCTCTACAATAGATGAGAACTCAATTAAGCACAACTCAATGTTACAATCTCTCACAACGCCAATATACTATATATGCAAATACAATAAGCTCAAAGTGGGTGTGTGTAACAATGAGTAAATCAAATCTAAACTCAATATAAAACTAGCTTTAATAGAAATGATAATCAACAAATAATTATAAATAAAAGCTAGAGTTGAGTTTAGGAAAACTTCTCTAGATGACAAGAGAGGGATGGATTGAATGCCCAAAATACAATTGATAATCCCCTCAAGCTCTTGTAAAACCGATTCACCAAACCGAAACACTCAAATGCTTAAAAGCTTATAAAAACACTTAAACCAACTTAAACCCTTGATTAAAAACTCTTTAAAACATTTCTTGCTTATCTCTAAAAACTGAGGTAAGGGGGGTATAATATATGAAACCCCAAAGGTAAGAGAAAGCCAAGAAAAAGACCAAAAAACCCACTCTGCAACGGCTCTAAAAATAGTCGTTGGAACTACGGCGGTCGACCGAGGAAAATCGCGGTCGACCGATGGTACTGTAGCACTATATGCAGCTCTGTAAAATCAATTACAAATAGTAAATCAACTCTAAAAATTATGAAATTTTGAGAGAAGGTTATAGACATGTATATGAACATGTTAGAAAAGAATTTTTGAAAAAGTATTTCCCAGTTGAGAGAAATAAATGTTTGAACACAGAAATACAGTTTCTGAAAATCTGCTGACATACACGATTTTGTAAAATCAATTGAGCATAGTAAATCAACTCCAAAAATAGTAAAATTTTGAGGAAAGTTTCTAAACATGTAGATAAACATGTCAAAGAAAGAATTTCTTGAATATCACTTTGCATTTATGAAAACTCATCTGTTTTGTAAAACATGCATGAACATGTGCACGAACAAAAACATGATTTTGTAAATCTCATTAAACATAACAAATCAATTCCAAACTTGATGAAACTTAGCAAAATATTTATAAACATGAAAATAAACATGTTACAAAAATAAATTTTCAATTTTCATTTCTCAATTGTGAAAACTCATTATTTTGTAAAAACATGCATGAATATGAATTTGTTAAGAACATGTTTTTGACAAAAAGAGTTTAAACGCATATTGAAACTTTATGAAATGTCTTCATAAACATTATAACACATGAATATAAAGTAAACATGGTTAATAAAATAACATCACAAAGTTTTCTCAAAATAGCTCATTTTGTGAGAAAATCCAATATTGTGTGTGTATATGATATTGAGCTTAGAGTATTAAACACACATAATATAAACCTATACTAAATATACCCAAACTTGATGAAGGTCTTCAATGAGCATGACTTGGTAAACTTTACGGAAGAAGCTTGTAATTGGATCTTTAACTTGAATTGACGTTGCTTCACTCCACAATTCCGCCAACCTCCATTTGATATGATCGTTAAGGCTCGATTCCATCCATCCTCCAACTACGTTGTTTGTCTATAATAAATAAGAAAACACAAATACTAGACAAACAACATTAGTGATAAATTGTTTGTTAAACATCATCAAAACAAGAAGGCCAACAATCTTATGATATAGATAATTATGATACAGATAATTATGATATAGATAATTTAACAGACCTAGTTTCAGATTATAATTTTTTTTTCCTTTACTGAAAGATAACAGAAATTGATATAAATACAAAGTATCCAAGAATGGCAGACTACATATTCTGTGCACATATATTGAATTAAATCATAAGTTCATACTAGTAAATAATCTTAGACTTGGATAAAGTTGGATTCAAATGAAAGACATGGATATCTAGTTTTGGAATATACAATTTGATTGTAGTTATGACTAGCATTTATGGAAATATGGTATAAAAAAAAGTGCACGGGTGACACAAAGCACTATCATACAGATTCTAGTGTACCTAAGATAGTTTGATCATGAAGTAGAGATAGAAAATAATATAAAAAATAAACCAAACTAATTTCAAAAAAATTCACATGAGTCTAGTTTTCAGATTAATAAGAATTTATTGCATTCAATATAGAGTTATGCTCTCTGTAGTGAACATGTCTCAAGCAGTCTATTTCAGACACTTGCATCCACTTCTAATAAGCATTAGAGATAGCAAACAATTCCAAATTTAACCAAACCAAGTTCAACAAAAATGTGCACGAGTAATGATTTCAAAATAGAAAATAACACTTGAAAAGGACATTCATAAAGAAAGTTATGGCCAAATTACTAACAAGGTATCCTACAGAAAACCCTCTGCATGAGATTGAGGTTCAAACATCGAACATTAATTCAAGCTATGTATACATGCAAGAATAGATTTTTAAGCATAAAATTTACTTTAATCAAGGTCTAAAACATGATTGGTTATGGTTCTCATGCTAGGCTAATATGCATGTTAAAACTTAGTTAGCACTATCATAAATGAGAAATTAACTAAGTATCATCGTGCCATAAGATTATATGAAACAAAAGGAAGAAAATGAAATACAGATTCATGGACCAGTATCGGTAACGATATTCGATCATTGGAATGAAAAAAGTTATGAGGTTACAGATATGGTAAATAGTAGAAAATAAAGGTTTTTCGCGGTGTTGGCTCAATTCCGTATGAGGGGCATTTTTGTCCATTCTTATTCTTCTAACATCATTAGTCATATTCAAAGAGGTACCAACTTGGGGTATCTTTTTTGCTATATTTTGTAACTTGGGGGGTTTTTTTCTTTTTTTTCCCTTTTTTTTTTTTTTTTTTTTTTTTGCTACAAAAGTGAAACTATAAGGTAGCCATAAAAGAAAGAATCCCAATGTTGCATAAATAAGAGGCCACACTTACTGCAAATCTAAATGTTGCGTTGACTAAATTGAACTGTGAAATGGAAGAAAGACATATAAAATTCATCATTTATAAGTAAAACTCTAAACGAATGACTATTTGTTTTCAACTTAAAAAATCCTAAATCTGCATGAATTATGAGACTTCATGCAGTAACGTGAACTTTAAAAGTAGCCACCATGGATGTCCATATCAGGTCGTGCCTTTGCCGACCACTTCCTCACATATTCTTTTGATTAAGTGGTAATATCAACTGATTTATATTTTAGAGGATTACCTG
>BQKN01000126.1:121134-144586 GCA_022839385.1 Asparagus kiusianus | reverse complement strand
GGGGGGGGGGAGGATGAGGGAGAGGAGGAAGGTTAAGAGAAGAGGACAGTAGGAGTTGAGTAGGATGAGAACGGATATTTAATAATCAATGTTAAAGACTTTTTTTAACCGAATATTCAATGTTAAAGATTAGTTGTGGATAAACATTTAATAGTAGTATATAGATAGATTAGGATGAGAATAATTGGGGGTATTATTGTCAGTATTGTCAGTAGATAATTTTTCAAACTCCACTAGTGGAAAACTGGGTATCGCTGACGGGCAATCCCGTCAAGGATGCCTAAAATCCCGTCGGTGATAAATATTCTTGACGGCATCCCGTCAAGGATACGCCGTCAGCAACAGTCCCGTCAGGGAAGTAATATCCCTGACGGGGTGCCGTCAGTAATGTATATTATTGACGGCAAAAATTTTGACGGCTAACGCCGTCAGTGATAATGAAATATTGCTGACGGCGTTCCCGTCAGCGATGTTCAGTCATCGCTGACGGGGTACCCGTCAGTGATATTTGTTGCCGACTGCAGCTGGTCGGTGATTTTATTCACATCGCCGACGGGAACCCCGTCAGCGATACTTATCGCTGACGGGAGTTCCGTCAGCGATGTTATATACATCGCTGACGGTTTCCCCGTTAGCGACAAGTATCACTGACGGGGATCCCGTCAGCGATGTTATATACATCGCTGACGGTTTCCCCGTCAGAGATAAGTATCGCTGACGGGGTTCCCGTCAGCAATAGTCATTAGCAGCTAAAAGTAATTCTGCTGATTATATAGTCAGTTCCATGTACATTCAATTTTCTCAAACTCGAAATATATACAATCCAAATTTCACATTCGAAAACGACATTTCTTGCACATTCCAAAACATCTCGAAATATATACAATCCAAATTTCACAAACATCTCTCATCCAATCAATTTTCACAAACTTTCGAAATATGTACATTCAATTTTCATGATAAGTTCTAAATCCACAAATATTTTCACAACAAGCCATACACGCATATCATAAGTTATAAATCCACAAAAATTTCCACAACAAACCATACACGCATATCATAATCTCCAATATAAATATGTCCAATATACAAACACGAGTTTAGGATATAACTCACTAAGATAGGTCATCCGCCCTATCCGTGTCATCGTCCGTGTTGCCACTAGCGGCTCCATCCCTATGACTCGTGCTCCCAATAGCATCATCTCCACTCTAACAACAAAATAATTTAAACTTAGAATCACATAATATTGTGTGTAATCATGTTTTACATATATAATAAGTATACATGTCTGCTACTCTCTCCACTACCAGTAAATACCTTTTGAGTTGCCAAAAAATTCATAATCTGGCTTTGCACCCGAGTAGGAACCCGCTTTCTACAAGATTTTATTATTTGTCTAGAAACCATCGCAAAAGTAGCAGTAGGGTGGATCACTCGTATAAGCTCCTCTTGAATATCCCCCCACATCTCCTCGGGAATCTGACCATCTAACATATTCATCACAGAGGAAATAAGCCGCATCGCCTGCTGAGTGCAATCCTCCTGCGGCATGTAAGAGGCCTCCGAGGGCATAGTCGATGGTGTTGAAATCGGCGGAGACTGGAATTGTGTAGACACCCTCTAAGCTCCAACTCCCATCCACCTGGTCCTCAGAATATGTGTTTTCCAGAGCTTCCTAAAAGACAAAAAAATAAATTTAAGAATTGACCTTTCAAAAATAAAAGATATATTTACCTGAACAAGTAAAATAAAAGATGAAGTATGCATGCATCTTCCTTAACACATTCACACATATAATTCATGTATGATAATTAAGATGACCAAAAGACGAGTGCAAACAATAAATTCCCAACAAAAAAAACAGACGATAATTAGTTAACCTGCATTTTCTTGGCCAATTCTAGTTTTTGTTTCCTATTCTCATCGTCATCGTACCCCTTCTTAAATTGAACCATCGTCCTCCTGTGCAGTTCTGGTAGCGGGATAAAGGGAGCGTTCTGAGATTTAAAAATATATTTATTAGTTTTATTTATCAAATATTCTAGGAAGCGGAGAGAATATATATAGAAGATTAAAAGACTTTATTTACCGTTGTCCTACAAAATTGATCCTCAAACTGGGCAAATGAAGTAGTCCCCATATGATGATCATTCTTTCTTCCATCGATTTAGTTTATTTCTCTGATATTTTTTTTCAACATGAACAAAGAGAATTTTAGTACAAGCTATAATATACAATGAAATATATCACTAGTTTCAGATAAATAACTTGATGATAATTAACAACTATACATATTTACCTGGTGCTCCTCTTGGCCCCACAATACTATAAGTGCAGCTAAGTGCTCAGGCTTAACCCTCTTATCTCGCTTGTATATCCTCTCTCAGTTGTGAATGAAACAATCAAAACATTTCTTCTTTATCTCATGTCTTAACTCCCGAAGAGAATGCTTGAACTTTCCCATGTATCCAAATAAAAATTCCCACCCTACGAGATTATCTTCGATGTTAAAATATCTCTAAAAATTAAAATATAGTTAAGCATGTACAATTGACAGAATTGAAAAATAATTATGCTAAATAGAAGAATTTACCCAACAATATCAATATATACTCTCCAGGACATGAAATGGCTGCTCCTCAGCCTCGTAATAAGGATTCACATTATCACTCCTCCGTATCAAGCATCCAAGGTATGAGCTAAAGTTATTAGCCCATTGTCTAGTTGGAATCCTATTATGTCCCCATCTCACAATTGCTCGAAAACCATCCGGTGGTAACTTTTTTAAAGTCACTTCCTTTGATTTATTAGCATCTTGCAACAGTGTGGACAAAAGATTATCACAAATTTTTTTTTAATGTGCATAACGTCCAAGTTATGACGTATTTTTAGCTCTTTCCAATAGGGGAGTTGAAAAAATATTGAATTTTGTCCATCCTGAAGGAAATTTTACGACTTCAGCCCCATCACTCAACACTTGTGCTTGTCTCTTTTGTTTTGGTATCCTTTTGTTAATACGCAAGTTCCTTACTCCAAGTAAATCTTCTTTCGAATAGCGCTTCTTTTCAAACCTGACAGCAGGGAACCTTTCAAGCAAATGTACAATCTGATCTCCACCTAATGGACACGGAGCATCTCTCTTCTCAACAGTACCATCAAAAAACTTGCTCTATTTTTTTATTCTGTACCTGTGTTTTATGTTCAACCACCTTCTATTAAACCAATAACAAAAAACTTCTGACTGTGCTGCAGATAAAGATTTTTGAATTCTGGACCACACATTAGACACGCATATGTTCCCTTTGTAGACCAACCTGAAAGATTCGCATAGGCTGGAAAATCATTAATTGTCCATAGTAAAATAGAACGTAGTCTGAAAGACTATTTTGCATGAGTATCATATGTCATAACCCCTTCAGTCCATAGTTGTTTTAACTCATCAATTAGCGGTTCTAAAAACACATCTATGTCATTGCCCGGTGCATGCTTACCCGGTATCAATAATGAAAGTATCATATACGGTTGTTTCATGCAAAGCCAAGGCGGTAAGTTATAAGGCATTAATATAATAGGCCATGTAGACCAACCGGAACTCATTATCCCAAATGGATTGAATCCGTCGCTAGACAAACCTAGTCTAACATTCCTGCACTCATTCACAAACCAAGGAAAAGTTCTATCCATATGCTTCCACGCCTCTGCATCGGCCGGATGTCTGATTTTACCATCATCAATTCGTTCTTCCATGTGCCACCTCATTTGCTTAGCAGTGTCTTTTTTCATATACAACCGTTTTAGCCTTCGTATTAAGGAAAAATGGCGAAGGACCTTTGCTGGAATCTTCTTTTCCTTAAGCATAGACCTTGCTGTCCTATGTGTTGAATAATTTTTGCGTTGCACCCACCGTGATACTCCATAAATTGGACACTCCTGAAGATCTTTGTTATCCTTATAGTAGAGGATACAATCATTAGGACATGCGTCGATTTTATTGTAATCAAGTCCTATAACGGAAACAATCTTCTTTGCGTTATCATAATTTTCTGGTATGCTCACTTTTCCATTTGGAATGACTTTTCTCAGCAACACAAGCAACATATTAAAATATTTATCTGCCATTTCGCTAAGAGATTTTATACACAAAAGACGCAGCATAAATGTTAACCTGGTGAACTCGGTGCAACCCTCATACAGATCATTTTCATTGTCGTCTATTAATTTTATTATCTGCGCCAGCTCCTCATGATCAGTCACGCCTCAAGCATTTCCTGACTCGTCAGCATCCTCGGCATCTTCAGCTTGATCTATATTAGGAACTGTTAACATATCCGCGAGTATCGTATGTGTATCATCTATTCTCGTATCATCTATTCTCCCACCGGACGTACCGGTATCATCCATTAGTTCCATTTCTTCAAGACATCCTTCCCCATGAAACGTCTAATATTTGTACTCCTCATGAAATCCTGATATTAAGTGTTTATGTAAATCACTTTTATCCACCAACGTCCTATTTTTACACCAACAGCAGGGACAATACACGACATCACTATTTAACTTCCGTGGGTCTGCCAAGGCGTACTGTATGAATTGATTTATTCCATCTTTATATCGACTATCCCTCCATCTATCAATATGAGGAATATCAATCCATGATTTATCGGGAACTATCCTCATCTGTATGATATTAAGCATAATTAGGTAATGTGAATTTTTATTATAACGCATCAAATTAACAATTTTGTGATATTAACTTTCTTCACGACATCAAGAAAATTCAAATTATAATAATCTCGGAGGGAAAATTACCAGAACATAAATTATGTGAGAGTAAAATCTAATGCTCATATTTTCAATAAGAGACTTTAACGGCTGTCATAGGAAATGGACCTATCCCATTAGGAATATAGTAGTGTCTATAACTACCTTTATATACTTTATGCGTTTTTATTTCTTAAAAATTTCGACAGCACCTACCCGCTGTTCTCCGAGTACACTGTGCGGATGTTATAATGCGTATCAATCATCGATAATAGATCAATTATAGATCGATACGTAAAACAACATATGCTTATTGTACACGGAGAACAACGCGGTACGTGTTATCGAAATTTTGTAGGAATAAAAATGCATAAAGTATACAAAGATAGACGATACACTACTGTATTCCTAACCTGTACGAGAAGGGGAATCCTCCCCGGACAAATCTAATAATTATTGCATGTAGATCGTGCTCCTAACATAAATCACGTTATTCTCTTTAGATGTAAAAATTATTTTCACATCCAACTAAAATTGCGTGAGTTTATATCAGAAGAGATTCACATCCAACAATATTAGACGGGAAACTAGGGGTAACAACTTCTGATTCATAAAATCATGATATATAATATAATACAATCTAGATATATCTAACTAATCAAAATTTTTAGTTAAGATAAAGGCTAAATATCAGTAAATCCCCATTAACTTTGGGACTATTATCAGATAACCCGCCTTAATTTTCAAAATACAGAAAACCCCTCTTATTTTGATCTTCATATTAGGAAAGATAATAATAATCTTCTGAGAAACTAAAAAATAAAATTCACTTATATTTTTTTACAAACAGTACTAGTTAGTAATTAAATACTCAAGTACCCTCAGAAATAAAATAAAATTTGACTTTAATGATTACGGACGTTTACACAAATTAACACATGCATTATATATTACCAACAGTATGCATGTATCCTTTTCATATAGTTGATGATGACCCAATAGTTCTTTTTTTTAGTTTGGTTTTGGTTAAAGTCCAAAAAATACTTGTTCTTACAACCTTGTGACATATGATAAATGATAGACGAAAACTCTTATATTAATAGAAATTTTACCTAATGTAATGGATTCTCGTATTTCTTGCAATATTTTCTTAAAGCAAATATGAAATTAAGCTTAACGACTTTTGAAATTTATAACAATCAAATAAATTTAAAATTCTAAATTTATCACATAACAGTAAAACCAACAAATTTTAAAAGATAAAAATCAATTTCTAGAAAATAGTATGTCACCGTGAGATTTGGGCAAACGAAGCAGAGACTAGGGTTCGAGGCCTCAGCGCGCGGGCGGTGGAGTCGGAGAGGAGGAGCTCGCCGCGGGGGTGATGGCGAGGGCTGCGGGCGGTGAAGTCGAGTGGGGTTTGGGAGGGGTGATGGCGAGGGCGGCGGGCGGTGAAGTCGACTGGGGTTCGGGAGGTGATGGCGAGGGCGGTGGAGTCAGAGAGGAGAAGCGGGACGTGATGGCGAGGGCGAGGCCGACGGCGAGTCAGAGCTGAGAGGGGCGGCGGCGAAATTAGGGTTTTTACTGTGGTAGAAACAACGAGAGGGGCTCGGTAAAAACGTTTTATATCAAACATCGCTGACAGGCTTCCCGTCAGCGATGTTTATTTCCCGTCGGCGATGACCACATCGCCGACGGGTATAAGACATTTGTGACGGCAACAACGCTGACGGGAACTCCCGTCAGCAATATAAACATCGCTGACGGTAAAGTCCCGTCAGCGATGTTGTCGTCAGCGAAGCATAGTTTTCCACTAGTGCTCCCACTTCTAAAGGAGTATGATATGATATGATCATTAAAAAGAATAAAATATTGTAATCTTAATTGCACTTAAATATCATATACTTTCTTTAAGTTGCACTTTAACACCCTCAATTATTTTTGGCAGCACTTATATGTCCTAAAGTTCTATAAATTTGCACTCTAATACCTTCAGTTTTGCTAGCATGAAATTTCCATGAAAAATTCTCATGCGAAAAATTCTCATGCGACGTTAACATGCCAATTTTATAATATTTTAACTTTTAATATTTGTTAAATTTAATGTTAAACCTATCAAAATTCTATTTTAAAATAGAATTAGGGTAGGTTTAAAATAAAATATGGTATTTTTAATTAGAAAAAAAATTAAGAGTAAAAAATAAATCTAAAACTAGCATGAGTGTTCGCATGAGAATTTTCAATGAAAAATTCTCGCGTTTGCGTAACTAGTGGTATTTAATGCAAATTTTAAAAAACATCAGAATATGTAAGTGTTGCCAAAAACAAATGAGGGTATATACGTGCAAAGTAGGGAAAAGTGTAGGGTGTTTAAGTTCAATTACTATTTCTACATTAGAAAAATTAATTACATATTCAAACCGTTTAAATTTTGTTCTTTACGAGTTATGTTATTTTACGGAATTTAGATTATATTTATATTTCAATATGAATTCTATGCTTATTTTCATAGATTTTATACTCTTAAACACAATATTTTAGTCACACATTTAAATTGCTATTCAAATAGTTAATAAATTCTTTAATCAAATTATAGTATTTCTTTAAAGAAATAGGAAATCTTCTAATTCTAATAGCAAAGAAGGCATACTCTAATTTAGTATCCACAGAGAGCATATACAGAATGATGATAAAAAATATGCTTTAATATTAATAAATATTTGTGAATATAATTGTTTTCAAATTCAGAATTGAAGAAGTTCAAAGAAGGTAATTCAATTTCGATTTCAAATATCTTAAACAAATCCAACTATAAATCAAATCGAAATATGATACCTCAATATCCAATTTAATCTGTGCTGGAAAGTGAAAAAAACCTTAGTTTTAGCAACTAAGTAAGGATTTTCAGGGAGATAACTCCCAGGAATTATATACTAAACCCAACTTAATTTTTCATTGGAAACAAGAACTAACACCACTTCCCGCCAAGCACAGTACCAAAGAAAACAATAGCATATTAATCCCAAGTTAGCTGAGGATGTCATGAAAAAATTGATTCCTTTAATAATGACATAAATAAGCAAAATATACACACAAGTAACACTAACCACTTTGTGACCAAAGCATCAAATAAGAAAGGATACTTCATACAAACTAAAACTTTAATCTCTAGATAACATTAATCCAATGTCCATGTCCTCCAACACCAACAAATATTTTCAGTTACAAAAGAACATCAACAATTCCTGCATCCTATAGTACCATCTTAACCCAAAAAATTAAACTATATATGCTTCAAAGAATATATATTAAAACATAAACTACATAGATACTTAAAGCAAACATATTTTATCAACAAGATGGTGAGATGCGCTTCAAATCTCTTTTGCTGGTTGTACTATTTGTTTGAATCGTGCTCAGAGACATCACTGGTCTTTTGTTGTTGCTGCTGAGATTGCATTTGATAGCGAGATGTTTGTGAAGCTTGCTGCAGCTGTTTTTGCATTTGTTGCTGCATTGAGAACATCTGAGGGTTCAGTTGCATCTGTTGACTCAGGCTGTTTGCTAACTGTGCTTCACCCGTCGCAAGTTTTAGACGTTGAACTTCAGCAGTCAGTGCTTCATTAAGAGCTGCAGGAAATATATACATTATAACGTATCATATGTATACTAAAGTTATCAGCTGAGCTAGACTACTATTATGATATCCAAAAGACATTATTGATCCAAATTTTAAAATCCAAGATATGGACATTATAATTAAATATATGATGCTCAAATTTTGATTTATAACATATCATGCATTTGCTATCTATTATAGTAATTTAAGACATCGCAAGTTTGAACAGAGTAAATACAGCCGTGAAATAGAAAAAATAAGCAGTGTTCTCACAAAAATGAAACTATAATATACGAGACTAACCTTCTTCTTAAAAAAAAACTACGTCAAAGCCTTAGCTAAATAGCACGTTTTTAGAAATGCATTCCAGTTAGCAAGGAAATATTCTTTACTTTAAAAAAAAAGACAGACAGCATATAGGATCAGAAAACGCATGAAAACAATATGAGTATAAAATTAATGAGAGCGAAGCAGGATGGACAATGAGAAACAAAGATCAAAAAAGGCTGAGGAATAATGTTGGAAAGATAATAAAGTGATAGGGTGCACGTACAGATAAATATTATACAACAAATACCAGCAACCTGAACTCAACATGAGCAGGCATAAGTAAAATGGTCAGGGTCAAGGAATTATCAGTAGAGATAATGCAGATTGATAGTAACAGACCACATTGTAATGTTAAGTGCAAGATAAACGTAAGTATGATGTATTCCTAATAGGAACCGCCTAACTGGAAGCATATACTATTTCAAATAAAATAATAGGAGACATAGGACATCACTAAAGAGTGAGGGAACACTATGATGCCTTGAATAATGAATGAGCATCTGAGGGGCATGCCTTTTATTTGTTGCAGCACATGAACAGACAAGGATGTAGGTTCCATTAACTACACCACACAAGAGAAAGAAAGTTGGCAGTATTTTGAGGAACATGTGCCCCACATGCCTCATTTCCCATCCCCCTAGCCTTCAAAATTGTTCTACAATATTAGATGTCGTAATAAGAATATTATTTGAATTTAAAACATTTGCAATAAACTAGTCAAAAGTACTCCAAATTTATCTTTACAATAGTCACTGTTATGACAAAAAATATGAAATAAGTTTGGTTTCTCATACTTGAATGTCTATGATGCGACCAATTTGCAGAAATGGGCACTGCAAAAATAATAATTAGCAAAACGCTCGATATATTAGTATTGAGGTAAGTGTTTTGTTTTCAAAAGAAGCATTGAACTAGACAACATAAACATTTGAGTAATTCAAATTGCATGTACTTTCTTAAATGTTTTTAAGGATCCTCATTTGATTTAATGGGCTGTTAATCCTCTCAAAGGTTAGAGAAAATCATTTATTGTGAGGTGTTAGAAGCCAAGGTCCATTGTTACAATATAAAATGTCAGTACAGTGCTAATTTTGAAAAGCTAAAGGCAAGGCCAACTCAGTCATCTAAACTTGGGCCGTGCTAGACAGTATCCAACTACAATCACCAAAGATATACAGTCATTACCAATGGAAAGCTTTTCTGAAGCGAAGTTGGTAACTAAATATAACTGTTACCCCAAAACCCGAAATCATTATTAGAATATTCAGATTTACTTAAGGGAAAGGGTTATATTGCATACAGGTGTCAACTAAGAGTTTATAATGCCTAATGCCTACCTACAAAATTACGTGTTGCACAGTTCATATTGTTAATGAAAATCATTATTCTATCTATACATCATAAAATCCAAAAGAATAAAAAATTACACGGCTTGGAAGTTCCCATCACCCAAATCAAAATAATCAATTATTGATGACTGATATGGGCCAGTCATTTTCAGATCATGAGATTTATCTATTCATGTGATTTTATTCATGCAGGTTACTACGTTATGGTGGATGGTCTGGATCACCAATATAGATGACCATTGTGTATGTTGGCAGGTAGATAAACACTCTTAGTTTGCATCCTATATGTAATATAACCTTTCTATTAAAAACCATTTCACTGATTAAGTAAGATTTAACATGTCACATATCTACATGTCAAACCAACAACAAAATTCCTTTCAGTGATCACCATACCGTCTCTCATTATTATTAAAAAAAATAAACTACTCTTAGACAGTTAGGTATCACATGTATAGGCATTAAGCTTCCAACAGTCAGAAGCTGAAATGTATAACCTAAGAGGTCAGACATGCTGAATGGAAATTATATCTTTTTTATAAACTACTGATTAAGATTTCATACAAACTCTTCCAGATTCTTTTGGATCAAATATAGGAATCGTTTTTCCTATTAAGTATCATATCCACAGTTAATTCACAGACTTACTATCTTCATATACAGCCTATTAGAATTTATTGGGTTAACTACAAGCTGTCCTAAAAGTAGAACTGGGAAGTCTAGGATCCTATAATTTTTTGCACCTAGATCGGTCTGAAAAATATCAATTACACCGGCTTCTCCCAAATCCTTCATGATCAGTGGTAGAAATCATGCTTCGTTGTAAAGTATCATTTGATATGCAATCTTCTCACTGTAACATATTTGCTTTCAACTCTTCAGTCTTAACATAAACTCGTGTGTGCTATCTAGTGAAATATATCTGGTAGGTGGAATCGAAAAAACAAGAAGACAGTGCTTTTTTACGTCATTAATATTTGTTTTCCACAAATATAATTATAGACGTTGTTCAGATATAAAGACAATATCCATTTCTGGTGGAAAAAAAATTCAGTTCCATATACAAAGACATGTATTATTTGATATGACTAGAGATCAGGTAGAAACTTGAGTTCGACCTTCAGTTTCAGCGCAAGTTTGGCTACATGGTCAAACTGGATTATCATCCACTTTTCTATGCTTGGTAACATATTTCGAGTTATAGTCCACCAAAAAATAACCTAGGTTATTTTTTCAGGTGGATTATAATCTCATTCTTTCCTTCTCTCTCCTCCCATTTTCGAGGGTTTATTTGTCATTTTAGCAAAACAAACGGATTATAAACCATCCATTTTACCAAACGCCTAAAATTTTAATCCACAGGGGTTATAATTTACCATTTTATAACACAAGTCAATTATAACATAGGGTTGCCAAACATACTATTAATCTCTTTATAAGCTAAAACAAGTTATACAAAATCAAATTAGCTGTTACTGCAAAACAATGCAACTCTAACTAGGTTTTGATCCATATGGGACCAATTCATGTATGTTTGAATAGTTCGTCTATTATAGGATATCTGTTCACATAGTGTGGGTAGTTTATAAGTCCATAATCATTTACATTTATGTTTTATGTCATTCTTTCAATTCTCGAGTTATGACCTTTCAGAATACTGAGTAAATAAACACATGCTAAGAGAAGTAATATGCATGCTGATAATATCTAATTACTAGTTCATGTCAACATGTTATTTAGTGCAAGAGGGTATTGGCAAACATAAGTCATGTCATTTTTAGCACTAAAAACAACAGATTACCTGGTTACAGACTAAGACATGCCAGTGATACAAGGTCTCATATTCTCATACTATGACAATAGTCACAATATAACATGCAATTTTGAAGGAAAACGAAAAAGGAACATTATTGTTAGTAGTTACCTCGGTAAGACACTAACAGACAAATACATATATATATATGATATTTTTCCCTAATGCTCTATCCTAAGGATAGATGGTTCAAACTCATCATGGTCCGAGCCAGAAACATTTAAAACTTGATGATCTTAGTGTTTTATCTTCAATTCAAAAAACCTCCATCGGACCAAATACCAATATGTTACTTGAACTTGCAACTCTCTCTGGCTTAATGCCTTAATAGTCTACCACATTGTTCTACTTCTCACAATATTGGAAGCTAAGAAACCAACAATTTTAGCTTTAACTAAGTCTAACTTTTCTTCTGCGGGTTTCTATTTGGGTGATGCTAGAGTTAGCTATCATTTGATTGACTAGAGTAGATTTGAGTAGAGTAGATTTGTAAAACAATTCTATTAGACAATGCAATACATTTGCGTCATAATCTCAATCACTGTCATTTACAAAAGTATTATTTTTCTTGCAACCATCATGATACTCTTAGATCCATGGAGTCAAAGCTTTAGTAATACTGTTGATTTAAAGAAGTATATTATAACAAAATGTTAAAACAAGTTACCATCTCTTAGCTGTGCTTGTTGCTCCATTGCTTGAAGACGAAACTTCAATTCATTGTTCTGACTAGTTAGTCCAGCTGAATCTCTCTATATAGGTTAAAAACAAGGAAACAAATAATTAGAGCAAACATATATTATATGTTTGATGTCCTATATTTCTCTATATGATAAGTCACAAATTAGCAATGAATTGCACAATGGAAGCAACTTACCTGCAACAAAGTCAGTTGTGCTGATAATGTGGTCGCTTCTGTCTGTAATGTCTGCACCTTGTGCTCCAATTCTGAGATATACCTCATCTTCCTTTCCTTAGAACGTGCAGCTGATTGCCGGTTGGCTAATATCCTAAAAGCACAAGACAAATTATATCATTTAAAATCCAAACTATTTAATTACACATACAACGTAACCAAAGTATCCAAAATATACCTCTTAGCTCTCTTAGGGTCAGCCATCGCAATCTCGGCAAGCTTCTCATTAGCCATAATCTTTTTCATCTCTGCACCACTGAACTCCCCATTTCCAAACTCCAAGCTGAAAGTATTAGTAACCCCATCCATCGACCCACTTCGTGAATGCTGACCCGAATTAGGCCCGGTCGAAGGAACCAACTTCGGCGACTCATCCCCAAAATTCAACTTCCCCATGAAACTATCCATTGAAATGCTCCTATTATGTCTTGAACCAGTCAAATTGACAGGTGCCGGGTCCCCAACCGCGCATCTCTTGTTCCCTTCCTTCTTCAACTGCGAGCTACTTCCACTCTCATTCACACTGCTCTCAGCTTCATTCTCGCTACTATCAGCACCATTAGTCTTCGTACCACTAGCCCTGCTGTCTTCTCTCCTATCCTCAGTACCCGATGAGTTTAAAGTATCAAAGCTCTCAAGATTCATATAAGCACTAAATAGATCATCAGCCACATCCCCTTCTGATTTCCTCTCGACACTACTATCCCCCTCTCGATCCCATTCAGACTCCTGCTTCACGAACGGATTCGAGCTGTTCCCAGACCCAAACACATCTCTCGGCGAGATTAGATAGTTAAGGTTAGGGCTAGGGCTTCCCATTGAGGAATTGGGCAAAGGGGGCAAAGCAGCAGAAGAGCACTGCTGCAGAAACCCAAAGGGTATATCGCTCTGCGACCGCCGATGGGCCTTTCGCGGAGGAAGCCCATCGCCGGCTGGCCTTCCAGAGCCGCCGCCGCCGCCGCCGCCGCCGCCGCCGGAGTTAGTCCTCGCGAGCGGCAACGGAGGCGGAGCGGTGCGCTCCTCCATTGCGACGTCAGCAGAAGATGACGGATCCGACGTCGCCGGCGACGGGTCGGCGAACGGCGGGAGATTATCTAGGGCAAAGAACGCGGGCTGAGAGAGAGATCTAGAGTGAGAGGGCACCGGGATGAAGTTGTGAGACGACGACGGGGAACGAGCGGCGGCGGCGCCTCCGGAGGCGGCAGAAGCCGGAGAGAAGTGGGGGTGGGGCGGCGGGATGCCGATCCTCTTTCCGGCGTCGGGGGTTGGCGGGAAATGGCGGAATGGGCCGCGGGCTTGGGGCCCACTAGGAGTTGGGAGATCTAGCCTATTGGGCTTGGGAATCGAAGTGGACGACGATGATGCTGAAGTTCCTTTAAGGCGCTGCATGAAATCGTTCCTTGATTCTTCGGATTCCTCCATTCAGAACACTGAGACGAGATCGAACTGCAAAATGTTGAGAAGAAAATGAGAGAGAGAGATGGGATAGGAGAGAGAGAACCCTACTGATTTTGTCGTTGAAAGCAACTGAAATGTGAATGGAGGGGCTTACGATAAATTTGGCTACTCGCTCGCTCCCTCTGTCTGCTGTGCTCTGGTCCCGGTCGGTCTCCGAACGAAACTGGAGGGCTCAGGATAGATTTGGCCGCTCGCTCGCTCCCTCAGCTCTCTCCACTGGTCTGGTCCCTTTCGGTCTTTTGAATACGCGTGAATTTTTAAGCCGCATTTGGTGCGACTTTGATTGCGCGTTAACGGTGATAATTATCTAATTAAGCGCTTTCTAAATTTTAAAATTTCCCTGCCTCTTTCTTCTCTCTTTCCTTTTCTCTGACACAAAACGCGCTTCTCCGGTCCGAACCGGTTCCAGAGCTGTGATTTCGGTCCCGCTTCGGTCCGAACGGTCACGGTTTCGTAGCCGCTGTTTCTTTCTATTTTCACCAAAATATCATAGAGAGGCGATCTGTAATCGACATCACATCATTCCAATTTGATAATTATGCTCGGCGTTTACAAGATTTACGTATAGTTATTTTGTTTTCATATTTTAACTAATGTATTTATTTTTAGGGAAAATTGCTTTAAGGCCCCAAATTTATATTTTCAATATGCTTTAGCCCCCCAACTTTCAAACATGTGCTGCAGCCCCACCTTTTTGAAAAAATTATTAAAAGCCCCTCTCCCCAAGTTCCTATACAAACTTTATACATAATCCCTATTTTACCCTCCCCTACACACCCCTCCTCCTCCGTTCCCCCTCTGCCCCCGCCCCGCCTCCCTCCCCTCCCCTTACACCTCCTCCCCCCCCCCCCCCCCGTCTCCCTCTCCCGATGCACCTCCCTCCTCCTCCCTCGGTCCCCCTTTGCCCCTTCCCCGCGCCGCCGCCAGCGCGTCCCGAGGAACTTCGTGTGGGCACATTTATGTTAACTCTTTTTCTGTAACATGTTAACTCTTTCCCGTAACATGTTAACTCTTTTCTATTAACTGTTAACTCTTTTCTGTAACATGTTAACTCTTACGGTTAACATGTTAGTTGTAAGAGTTAACATGTTAGCTGTTAGAGTTAACATGTTAGCTGTAAGAGTTAACATGTTAGCTGTAAGAATTAACATGTTATCTGTAAGAGTTAACATGTTGCAGTGAAAAGTTAACATTTTACAGAAAAAAGTTAACATGTTACAAAAAAGAGTTAACATTTTACAGAAAAGAGTTAACATGTTACCGAAAAGAGTTAACATGTTACGGAAAAGAGTTAACATTTTACAGTAAAGAGTTAACATCCACTGACATAAGAAAGAGGAGGGTAAATTCGGGATTTAAATCAGCTGATATGTCTAATCATGAGCTGGCATGTCTAATCAAGTGCTGAAATGAGCTGGAATCATGATAGAGGGGCTTGGCCATATTTTTTTCAAAAAGGAGGGGCTAAAGAACATTAAAAAAAGTTGGGGGGGCTAGAGCATATTGAAAATATAAATTTGGGACCTTAAAACAATTTTCCCTTATTTTTATTGAGATGATTGTACTGCTTTGAAATTGATAATATTGTCGTTTTGTGCTCACTTTCTGTAAGATTTTATACGGAAAACTTGCTATGCAAAATCATATAGAGAGAAAAACCGAAATGCAACTATTGTGGTCTTATTCTTCATTTTGAAGATGATGATTTATCATGATTTACCTATTTTAACTGGTCTATTACTTTTAAAATTCACAGAAACTTGAAGAGACACTATTAGGCAGTTCTCAGATTAGCAAAAGAAAATTAATAGAGTAGGTGAAATGGTACAAACTTTGATATAATTGATTTAGAATATGCCATAAATAAATAAGTTGAAAATGACCGATTTAAATATATATATAAGATAAATAGTATTCCATAATAATGATAATGAGAATAATAATAATTTATTATTCTTGCAATCAGTACCAAATAGTTTCAGGATACACGGTAGAGATATAAATGACACTCATTAATATTATCTTTATGTTGAAATTATGATTACTGATTTTTATTGATTTTTATTGATTTCGAATATAATTGTATTGGTTGTTTATATATCTATCTTTCTATTAGGTGAAAGTATTTAATAAAGATGGTTTATAATAACGGTTTTTCTACCGGGTGCCCAAGGGCACCCGATAGCAGAGGAGAGAGAGGGAGAGAGATTTTGAGGGAGGGGGGCCCACCAATGATTGCATGGGGCCCCCCCGACCGAAAATATATCCCTCTCTCTCCTCTGCTACCGGGCACCCGGTAGAAAAACCGTTATAATAATAATGTTCATCCAAAAGTTAAAACATATCAATCCTTAAATGGGAACATGCATCTTAAAATTTAATAATCAAAGAGTTAATATTCATTTGACGCTTAATTAATGTCATGCATCCAAATATACTTGAACTTTTCTCCTTTGTATGTAATAAATTTCCTAAATTGACACCCGTGATTACCGCTGCGCCTTTTATGCAAGATAATTTACTTTCTATTAATTAGTCAAGCTGTCTGAACGTAATTACTGCCGGAGAAAGAGAGTTGACGGCGTTAGTTGACGGAGGACCCTGCCTCTGTTAGCTTATCGTGAGCGCCTCGATTACCACGAAGAGAGTCGTCATTGAGGTTGACTAGAGCACGTTTCATGTGGACACGTGGTGATCTGTGAGTGGGGCCCGCTTCTCGTGGGAATACATGAGGGCCATGAAGTGAGTGAGGAGCATTATCCATGCCCTCGAATCCATAATTTGGCCTTTTTTTTATGTGAGGGCAATAGAATAGGGACCCATTTCTAGTTGCACCCATTTATTTTAGTGGGGCCCACATGCGCCTAGGTCGGGTTACGTGGTCAGAGCTCATTAGCTTAGGGCTTAAGTAAAAGAGTAAGCTAAGGGGTTGTCTGGTTGTTTTTGTTAAAGTTATGTATTTATGACACAACTTGAAAAGTTGTTGTCCATCTTATCAATTTCACATTTATATTTTTCTTTGTTTATTTTTTATTACATTGAAATCATAAATTGTTTGTTTGGTTTGCAAATGTAACTTTAATTGTTTGTTTGGAAAGTCTAAAAAGTGGTGCCTACTCAAATGATCATATTGGTTGGAATTATTTTTTATTATTTTTCTGACTTCAATGTCAGCTTTCTCCTAAAATCATGTTTTTTTTATGAAACCACTTTACAAGCCACGTCAGCATATGAAATCACTTTATACTATTTTCATAACTACAAACAAACAATTGAAAGTGATGAAAGCTGACATTGGGACCCATTTTTTTACACTTTCCATCCTTTTACATGGTAAAAACATACAACCAAACAGCCACTAAAGGATCGCTAAATAGCACTTATATACCTTATTTCTTCACTATTTTTACACTTATGTAAATAATAATATTTTAATATCTTAAATTAATAATATTTTAATATCTTAAATTATATAAAAAAAAGCACTTTAATATGTCAAGCTGTTCTTTTAAATAAAAAATCTTAAGTTGTAAAAAAAGTAACATATTAGTACATTCTGATAGTTGCACGTGGAAATATTTCAGAAAATATTCTAACGTGATTAGTACATTACATTTTTATAATTGCATTGATCTCATTTATATTTACCACTATAATGCTCCCTATATTTTTATTAAATATTATATGGATGGGTATTTTAATTGTCTTAGCCATAAAAGATTTCAAAACTCTTCTTAGATTTGGTAAATCAAGAGTGAACTAAGAGTGGAAAATGAACATTTTTGCAAATGTAAAGATATATTCACGTCAACATGTGAGTTAAATAAATATTTATATTAGAAAACAAAATCCCTAGATTTCAAAACTCATACTCGCTTATGACTAACACCTGTAAAAACACCTGCTGAGTCAGCTGCCTACTTAGACTTTGTCATAGTTACCTTCTTTCTCTTCCGATCTATTATAAAAGGGAACTACACTGCAAGAGGTAACTTCTTCGGCTTTCATGCATCTCTGAACAATTCCTCTCACTATTTTCTCTTGTATTTTCTCACTCAAGTTCATACACTGACTTGATCGTTGGAGGAATAACCGGAGAACCCAACTCTGGCCTCTCACGAGTTCTTCATGTGCAGGAAGAACAACGATCTATAGAGCCAGTTATCTGAAGGAGTTTGAAGACCCTAATTCCGCCTTAATCCATAAATAAACTCCTTGTTTGATAACTGGCATCAATAATTTGACGCCCACCATGGGACCATCATCATTCTTCTGAGCGTCCTGGTCGAACTTTAGACCCACTCCCTGAAAATTCACGTGCGGGCTATGTCACTCAGGCCCAATTGAAAAAAATCTACGCGGAGGATCTCTTAGTCTCTCCACCAACAATTTGTTACTTTCACCAATAGGCTCCTCAGCCGAACTCCTCCCTAACAGCCCGCCACATCATTTATTCTTCAACATCAGATGGGGCAGCCCTTTTTCCCTCCTTTGCATGGGCATCCACGCAGGTTGGACATCAAGGATACCAAGCTGAGCATGTGTAACATCGTAAATGTTTTTCTTTCAGTGATTGAATACCATTACTGATACCTATTCTTGAATCAGTAATTCCTTTTCTTCCTTATGTTTCATATAATCTTTTAGTACGTGGATTCTTTTGGCCTTTTTATTTTGATGATGTTTTAACAAATAATTTACGACTAATATTGTTTGTCTAGTGTTTGTGTTTTCTTATTTATTCTAGACAAACAATGATTGTCGGAGGTTAGATGGAATTAAGCCTACACGATCACATCAAATGGGGGTTGACGGATATAGTGGTATGAAGCAATACATTTCAAGTCAAGATCCAAGATCAAACTTCATCCGCAAAGTTTACCAAGTCAAGCATATTGAAGATCAGTCTAGCTTGGGTAATTAGTTTAGGCGTTATATTATATGTGTTTAATACTTCAAGCTCAATATCATATACACACACACATTTTATAAGTTTATCCGTTTTGGGTTTTATCCACAAACAAAGGTTTTATAAATAAATAAATTTATGTTTATATACATATATGTTTGTTTTCATGTGGATAAGTTATTTTAGTTTAGTTATATAGATATAAAACAAATATGCATTCATATACATATTCATATGTTTCATATTCTATTGTATTTAGAAAAATACTGTGTTTTTAGTTTATAGACTTAATAACACTAGTTTACATATTTTCCTAAGTTCATAAACTCATTCAAAAGTTTTTAAAATATTGTTTAAGTCAAAATATCAAAAACATGTATTGTTTACTTTTCATGTTTTTGGACCTTTTTGAAAAATGAAGAGATTTCTCATTTGGGAGGTACAATTCTAAAAATTCTTTTTGTAACATGTTTATTATCATGTTTATAATTATTTCCCAAAGTTTTACAAATTTTGAAATTTATTTACTATTTTTAAAGGTACTTTAAAAATCAGATTTACTATTTTAATCAGGTTGACAACTTGTTATCAGTCGACTAATGGAGTTTATAAGTCAACTGATGAACTCGCCTGGAATTATAAAAGTTTCTATTTTTATGACTGATAAGCTATCAGTCGACTGATGAGATCATCAGTCGATTGATAAGATCATCAGTCGATTGATGAGATCATCAGTCGACTAACGAGGTGTTGGGCTGATTCTAACGGTCAGCTCATCAGTCGACTGATGAACAGTATCAGTCGACTAATGGCCTAACAGCTAGTTTTTCTAGTTTTCTATTTTTTTATCTTTTTACTGGGTTTTCTTGGTTTTTGGGCTTTGGTTTTCATCCTATATATACTCATTTATCATAACTATTTTCAACTACCAAAAGAAGTGTTTTAAAATATGTTTACAAGAGTTTAAGTGTTTGTTTAAGTTTGTTTAAGTGTGTTTATAAGTTTAGTTTGTGAAGAAATTTTCACAAGAGCAAGAGGATATCATATATTGGTGTTTGAGCTACATTCAACTCATCTCTCTCCCTCTCTTGTCATCATAGATAAGTTTTCCTAAACTCATTCTAGCTATTTTTTATTTTGATTATAATTTCCATAAGCTAGATTTACTTTGAGTTTAGTTTGTTTTTTTATTATACTCATTATTCACACACGACCTATTAAGCTTATAATATTTCATTCATAGTATAATTTGGGTTGTGAGTTTGTGACATTAAGAGTGAGCTATAATTGTATTCTCATCCATTATTAAGAGAACAAACATTTGTACTAGAGCCTTCGTCATGTAGATCACTTTGTAATACACTTGTACACTAAGAGGAGTGTGTTGTGAGAGACGGGGTCGGTTCCAAGAGAAATGGTGTCGGTAGTAAAGCCTAGGAAGAGGTTGTAAATCTGAGCACTTAAGGAAGGACACGGGTTAGAGACCAACATTTAGAGGATGTAGAGTGGGATTGCAAAGGTATGGATTGTAAAATTTTCGGTGAGCTAGGAAACCAAGTGTGAGGTGTAAACGTTATTTGCGTGAGCGTTGAAAACCCGGTTGTGATAGTGGAGATCTCATCAAGGTGAGGAACGGAGACGTAGGTCAAGTGGTTGACCGAACTCCATGATCGTATCATTTGTTTGTGTTTGTCATTGGCGTTCTTTTATATTCGTGCTTATTATTTATATCGCCATTGTTAATTGCTCTTTGTTTATATTGCTCACTATCTTGTTTATCTTGTTTTTGTTTATTTCACCATTGTGTTACTTGGTTATCCTTACATATATCTTATTGCATATCATATTTTCTAGGATATTTGTTAATTAGTTTTAAATTGGTATTAATATCGGATTAGATTAGTATAAACCCTATTCACCCTCTCTCTAGGGTACTTTCAGATTCTAACTCAGCTAAATTCTCATTACATGATCGAGTTAACTAAGTCATAGCATGCATAAACCTAGCATGTAAACCTAAACCAACCATGTTTTAAACCTTGATTAGAGATAACACAAATTGATAAATACCTATTGAAACCCTCTAGTTAACATATTTAAATAATTAGATCAGCCATGAGTGGAAGAGAATTCTGCAAATAAACCCTCCTTACTACCTATATTCTCATTACTAAGCTCTTGACAAGACTATATAAACCCCACTCACTCTCTCTCTTTCTCATTTTCTTTTCTTAGAGAAAACCCCCACATTTTTTCCCTTCTCCCTCCCCCCTTTGGCCGGCCCCACTTTGTAGAACCCCGTAATTTTTATAATGTTTATATGTAAATTATTAGTAATAAATAATTCTTTTATGATAAATAGCTTGAGGTCATTGATGTACATGAAAACAAGTTATATGCGATGATATGAGAGTATGGGTGTAGAGTCTTGTGCGATGGTTTTGCAAATAAGCAAAACATGCACAAAAAAACTGAAATTTTCCAGATCAGTCGACCGATCAGTCGACTGACTGTATCAGTCGACCGATTAGTCGACTGATACGTTGATTTCCAGTTTTTCAGGTTTCGGGTCTGTTTTGTTTTGGTTCGGGTTTGGGTCGGGTTTAGCTGTTCATATATATTCTCTTTCACCCGAAATCACCCCTCTCATCTTCAGATCTGAGAAAACCCTAGCCCCCTCTCCCCTATCTCAAACCCTAGTTTTGTTCTTGGTGATTTGGGGAAGAACTTAGAGGATTTTTGTCGAAATCTTCACGTTGCAGCGAAGGGGAACCACTCTCTCTCAGATCCAGGAATTGTTCATTACCCCAGAGGCGAGTAACATCTCGCTCAACCTTGTCCTATTTTCCTAAATGTTTTTAAAGGGTTTTTATGAGTTTTGATGAGCCAAAAATGTAATTTTTGTACAAAGGATTGACTTTTATAGCATATAGTGGGAAAATATGTGATTTCAGAATGTTAAAAAACTCACCAACGTTTTGTGAATTGAAGATCTAGATCTGAAATATTTTTATAAGAGATTTAACACGAGTTTTGTTTTAAAAATGTTTTAAAACATGAATGCACATGATTAGGGTTTTGTTTATGTAATTATACATGAAATTTTCGTTTCAGTTTAGTTCATACATGTTAATATCAGTATCTTTATGCTTGGGATTGATGGGGATGAATTTAGATAGATTGTATGGTAGAAATCAACCTGCACAGAGTTTCTGCAGTCAATCGGTCGACTGATTAGTAGACCGACGAGCCGAATTTTTCAGCATCAGTCGACTGATCAGTCAACTGACGGGTTGATTGTGTTTTCTCAGCTTCGCAGTCGACAGATTGGTCGACTAGTGAGCTGAGGCTGTGTTGCGTGAGCTTATCGGTCGACATATGAGTCAACTGACGTCATCAGTTGACACATCAGTCGACTGATGAGATGTTTTATAGATTCTTGATCTGTTTGAGTTGCTTTTTCGGGGTCGCCTCGATGACCTGACACTAGTTCACTGTGTTAATGATTTATCTGTACATGTGGGTTGACTTTTGACACAAGTTTAGACATGTACACCGAGATGCGTGCGAGTTTAGATTATGTATATCTTTCCGCATATACTTTTTACTGTTGCACAGTCCTTGTGTTGGACTATAATCCATAGAAGTCCTCGTATTGGACTATAATCCATTTCAGTCCTCGTGTTGGACTATAATCTATTTCAGTTCTCGTGTTGGACATTCGCCACTTATTCCATGTGTTTGGAAACCACGGTATCTAGTTCCTATATCGGACATATTTCTTAACCCTGTATATGACTTTCTCACAGGAGTTTATGACATGACACTTATGTATATTATGACATGAAATTCATGTAAGTAATAACATGATATTCATGAAAGCTATGACATGGCACTGTACTTATGCTCTGAGATTAGTTGTATTTCTTTTATTATTGTTCCTGTACTAGAACCTCGGGTTTGGTGTTTAGGTATTTATAATTTGAGATACAAGGTATATACATGAGGGTTTCCTTGTTTGGATTATTTCGCTCGACGTACCTATGCTCGTGTTGTAAATTTCTAAATACTAAAATCCTCTTTAGTAAGATCAATGATTTTAGATCTATTATGTATTATCTGTATTTTCTTATATAACGAGCCCTGTTCCCTTGGGGTTGGTTATGATGTTGCTCGCTAGCGCTTTGACGCTCGTTGTCCCACCCCTTTCTGGTAACGAGCCAGGAGCCCGGAGAGTCGCAGGTTGATGGCGATGCATTTTAGCTTCACCTGTCTACTTAGTTATATTTTCTTT